>JAOEHX010044102.1:0-12468 GCA_025448015.1 Bolborhynchus lineola
CAGCCCGCGGCGCGGGGAGCGGCCCCGCTTCCTGAGGGGCGAGGAGCGGGAAGGGGCTGCAGCGGCAGGTGCGGGGCTCCGCCGCCCCCCCGCGGGCCGGCACACGGGGGCTGGAAACAATTTATGTGCCTTTTCAGCCGTTCTTTTCCCCCTCCTCATTAGATTTGTGGGGTTTCGTTCCTTTTTGCCACAGGTGAGCGCGGAGGACGTCGCGCTGCCGCCAGCAGCCGTTGTCTTCCCCCTCACGGTGCTCCCGGGGGACGCCTCCGCCCGCCGCTCTGTCCTCTCAGCGCTGCGGGACCCTCCGTGGTGCCGACCCTCGGCCGCCCGCCCCTGAGCGACGGGCACGAAGGCACAAGGTGTTCAGCTTGCATGGGTTGATGGCCGCCGTCCCAAGGGCCCCTGTCAGCCGAGGCAGGCCGGTGTCTGTGGGGAGGACGTGAGGCTGCTGCCCAGACACACGCAGTGACCGTACCTCCATCGCTTTGCAGTCCCCGAGGGGGCTCATTTCGACAGCTCCTTCAGGTTTCTATCCTTCATTGGGCTTTCCAGGTGTTGAAGTCCACCCTGTGCTTCTCAGCCGTCTTTAAATGCGTATCTGCGTGCCACCCGCCAGCCAAGCCAAGCGGTGGGACGGAGGCAGGGACCTGAAGGGTGCTGGAAGATGGAGACTGAGGCTGTGCCTCCCCAGCTTGGCTGGCTCCCGGACACAAAGTGAAGCTGCAGGTGCAGGATTAGTCCTGAAGGCTGTTGACACCAAGACCTTTAGGCAGTGGTGCCTGGCACCAAGCAGAAGGGCAGATGTGTCCAGAGGGGGCAGGGGGGGCCTGGTTTGGTCCCTGAAAAGAGAAGAGGCTGCCCAGCACACTGGGATGCTTTATGCAGTGGTGTGGAATGCAGAGAGGGCTCCAGCTATGCAGAACATGAGAAAAGAAACCTTTTTCATCCAGACTCTCCTATTTATTAGCTTGTATAATGAGCTATATAAACTTAAATGAAACCAGAAAGGCTGCGTGGTGGGAAGCAGGTTTCCCATGTGTCTGAGTTATGCCACTGTGAGTTAGTACTTGGCACCATCAGTACAGACCTGGGAGACAGCCCCCTGCTCTGGGCAGATGTACAGGGAGGCTTTGCCCTGGGGAAAGAAAAGGGGACAGTAATGGCCATACTCCCTTCTGCACTGCTCCAGTGTGGAGCTAAAGATTAACAACCTCTGCAAACCTTCCTCTCATCTCTGGGCCTTTCCCACCTGCTCCTTTCTGTGTGAGGCGGTTTTAAAGGTGCTGCCAAATCACCTTAACTGTGCTGTAGAGGAGTGTCTCCTCATCGTGTCTGCTGGTGGTTTCAGACACACCCCTGCCCTTGTTTCCTCAAATCTCAGACATTTCTCCCTCCCTTCAAATAAGGAAACCTTTCCCTAAAAAGTCAGGCAAGTCTGGCATAATAAATAATGAAAATTGCTAATGGTCTGCAAAATACAGCACACTCTGGCTAAGGACACCTGCTTGTGTTAACTCATTAACCCATCCCCCTGCCAGGGTTAGACCTAACCAGGTCAGGATTAGAAGCAGGCACCAGCTTCCAAACACCCAGATCTAACTGTCGTTGCCAGGTGTGACAGCGTTACTTGATTTCTCTGTGGCATCTCTCTATTTCCTGCGTGTCAGTGGAAACAGGAATTAAAACGGGATTTTGACAAAACCAACCTTGCAGCAGGTATGTTCCTTCAGTATCTGTCCCTGGGCAAAAGAGAAAAGAACAACATAGCGAACAGCCCCTGATGTGTGAAAGCACCAGTAACTCGACCCAGAGCACCGGCTCCTTTCACACGGACAACACGTGTGCTCTGCAAGAGTAACACCAAGTCCCCACCGTCCACCCCTCTCACCTGCATCCCCACAGACAAACTGAGCTTTTACAACCAGTTTTTCCACAGGGAGACTCCTTCACAGCTATTAAGCTGCCTGACTGTGCCTCCACAGGAGCCGGCCTGTGGCTGCAGGGAGGCAATCCTGCTGTCACACATCAGCTGCTTCAGCAAAATGACTTCTTGTGGTGCTTACAGAGGATGCGGGGCCTGGAGAAAGAGCCAATTAGATTTGGGAAGGGTCAGGTAACTCCCTGGCTGTGAGTCCATGAAGAACAAAGTGACAGCAGACATGCCAACAGAAGGGACATTCCTTCCCCACATAATGGCATTTCTGCCCCAATACTTAGAGCAAGCAAAAGCCCTCATTCATGTGCTGCAGACTCTCCGATGTTCCCATCCCTGTTGGTGAGGAGTTTCTTTCTACCTTTTAATAGCTGCAAATCTCTGATAACTTTGAGCTGAGAAAGTGTGAATGGCAAAGAGCAGCAGCAGCAAGTGGCAGGTGGTTGTAGTTGAGCTTTTTGTTCCCCTTTTGGGAGACATCACTTCTGTGCTCCAAAAAAGGTGTGGTGAGTCAGGATATGGACAGCACATCGTACACATCATGGGTTTGTGTAAGACCCAGCAATGAAGAGCTCATTAGGGAAATACAGCAAAGCCGTAGATTTTTCTAGTTCAGCAGGAGCTTTTCCCATGCAGCCAAGGGGAGATCCATGCTTTTGAAAGGTTGGTGTAGATGCAAGAGGCCTTGAAGCACAGCAGCATGTGCTACAGAGCCATCTGAACCCGAATTTCTCCGTGCTCTGAACCCAAACCCATGCTGAGCAGCCCCTCTCCATGTTCAGCTGTAGGATTCCAACTACCAGGATCCAGTTGTGCAAAGCACCAAACAAATGCAGGTGAAGAACAATGAGATAAGAGAAACCCAAAGAAAGAGAAACCCAAAGAACAGGGAAAAGCCATTTCAGAGAGAAAGCAGTGAGGAACAGGAAGATTCACAGCCCATTGTGTGTTTTTATTAAACAGGCAGTGCAGTATTGTCCCAGTTCCAGGCTGAATCCTATCACTGACAATGGTGTCTGGCTGCCTCCCGTGGACTGAGGTTCAGAGCATTGAGAAGCTATGGTCCAGGGACAGAGCAGTTAAAGCAAATGAGAGAAATGGAAGTGAATTTAAAGTTACAGGGGACAGCAATTTAAAGCAGAAAAGCTATTCTAAAAACCATGATGAGGCTGTTCTTATTCCAGGTGAAGGTTGCTTTATATTCTCTTAGTTTAATCCACTTCACACTGAACAGTTTTGATTTGGAATAGGCACTTTCTTTGCAGACCAAGTGTGGCCCCCCCAGATCACTGATCAGGAACAGCAGCTCAGAGACAAATCCCCACACTGCCAAGCCCGACAGCTCTGAAGTTACAGCAGTGGAAGCTTGCGTGGATGCAGTTGTTAATGCCCTCCAGTTTGGCAGGTATGAAGCGCTGCCGGCAGCTACTCAGCCCCCATTTCGCAGGGGGTCAGTGCCTGAAACATGCTTGGGACCACACTTAGATTCTTTCTCTCCCAAGCAGGATTAAATGTTCCAGTCTCAAATACAGCCTTGCTCTGGTTTCTGACCATGTCTGACTCCAGACAGGTCTGCAACGCTGAGTTTGACATTTTAGGATGCATTTAAGCTGCTCTAATAATCAGAAGAGTTGGCTGCTCTTTCCTTTGTGTTGGCATTAGTGCTTGAATGAGCCAGGAGCTGGACAGAGGGAAGGATGGTGCTGAAAACTTAATTGGCAACAACAATAAGAAAATCAGCTCCAGCGCTCCGTGCAATCACCCAGGAGTTAGTGCCAGCACAAGGAGAGCAATGGGAACATGCAGACAGAGGCATGAGGAAGCTTTCAACAGCAGCACAAAGCTGTGTCAGCTCAAACCCTGCAAAACTGCAACCTTGGTCTTCCCAGGAAAGAAGTCTCTGAGGGACCTTTTCCACCAGGACTCGCTTTGCTGCCAGTCTTCTTCTGGTCTGGCAGCAACTTCGGCACTAGAGGGAACGTTGACTTCCAGGCGAGAAGAGTGTCTGTGGCCTCCTGTTCTGTATGTGTGAGCAATGCCAAACAGGAGCAGCTGGTTGCACATAATAACATGCATTGTGTAAGTGAGCAGCACAATAAGCAATTTGCTCGACAACCCAGGGACACCAGGACAATTCTGTATCACAGAGAAGAAAGAAAAGAGCTAAAAAACATGTGATGACCAAAGCCTAAGGGAGCCTCAGTGTAGTACCCATTCATTTCATTACGCTTGCTCTTATAAATATTTATAACACAGCCCATCTCATCATTCTTCCAGGAATGGGTGTTGTGTTATTGTTATACCCAGGGAGGGCTTTCCCTCTTCCTCTGGTCCTGCTGCAGGCAGTCAGCAGTTGCCAAAGATAGATAGGGAGCAAGAGTGGGACATTAACTATGGAAAATGCTACTTAAAACGGAGCTCAGGGGCAGATATTGGCAGGTGCGTTGTTAGAAGAAAAACAAATGGAAGAGGAAAAGACAGCAAGTAATGAGATTCAGAAGCTTGTGTTTAAAATGTGTTCATGGCAAAAGGGATTGCTCCGTAGGAGGGCCCTATGGCCATGAGTGAGCAGAGACTCACCCTGAGGTTGCAGCCTGCACAGATCCAGGATGGGAGTTTTGATTGCGATGAGTGCCAGGCTGGGAAACAGCAGCGAGGCTCGGGTGTGTTCTGAGTACCAGCATCATCTGCCTGCCTGCACAGGGAAAAATACCTTCTTAAAGTAAGGTAAAATAATCCCACCATTTAGAAAGCTTTGCACATTAAACTTGGAGCGGGGTATTTTCAGTTCCTATTGCCACCTGGACATCCCCTGTGCCCTGTTCCTTGCTCTTACTGGGATTTGCCACCCAAGTGAAGCTTTACAAAATCAAATGCTAATCTGCCTTATGCAGAGTCACATCAACTGATTCATTATTCGAGATGAGTCACTCGCATTGGGTCAGTAATGGTCTGACTTACAAACACATGCTAGGTAGATCTGAGGTGAAACGGATCTGTTTCATTTCAGTTAGTCTCTCTTGCTGTCATGTGAGTCTTTTGTGTGTGTATTTGTTAACCAGCTTGTTCACCATCAGCTATAATCAAATCAGGACCTACAAGAAGCATCCCGATGTGTTATAGAGGAGTCACATAGAACATCACTGTCTTGTAAACACGCATGGCTATCAAAAATAATATTTGCTCATAAACAACATCTGTGGACTTCTCCCCACAGCAGTTACCAAGTAAAAGCTTAGTCTAAATTTTATACTCTGCTACGGTACCTACTAACTAAGGCTGCTTTGGGGCATAAAGAACACATGTAACATCAAAGAATCCTGCACAGCTGCAGCTGCCTTCAGAAACACCCATCAGGCTCCTTTGTAGTGGGAAATGTGTTCACATGCCAAAAATGAGGATCTGTTCCCAGGTTTTATTAGATCCACAGAGCTGGCAATAAAATGCCATGTGAGAAGCGAAGCAGGCGAAGCAGGAGGCTGCTGGTGCACATCATCATGCCACCCTCTTGTGGCTAAGCCTAGGAAATAGAGCAGCGGATGCCCAAGGACACTGCATAAATGCCACCAGGCTGTTTCCAGAGTGCCTTGCTCCACACCAATGAGCACACAGCGTGGGCAAGCAGCAGGGGCCACCTTGCAGCTGGCTTCGGAACCAAAACCAAAGGTTGGAATAGAACCATCCTTGCACATTGGAAACTTTGGGGTCTGGATGTGATCTGAGGATGGGATTTCATTTCAGTGCGATGTGAAAGTCTGCAGATGGTCATGGTAGACAGGTGTTCCACATCTCTGGCTATTCTCTGCTCAGAAACTGTGACCACATACCTGCTGCTTGAGATAGTTTCAGCTAGCCTGTCCTTTCACAAAGAGAACCTGATGCTTTTACACATTTTTATCCCCACCATCCTTTAAAGGCCTTACAGAGAGCTCCAAAGATGAGCACCACAAGGTGGTTTGGCAACTCTCTCTCAATCCCATCTACATAAAGAGTTTTAATTCTCAAAACTGACCAGTTTACCCCAAAAGCAGGTGCTGGCTTTCACAGCAACCTCGCTGCCTTCAGATAACATGGGCTATTCCCACCCATCTGACAGTTCTGCAAACTGAAATAGATGATGTATTTATTTATGGATTACAGGCCACAAGAAAGAGCAGCTTTGCACTATTGTCAGCCTCCCAGCATTCGGTCTGCTATAAATAATGCATCATTGTTCAGTGTTGGTTTATGGTTTAAGTTCCAGTGAGCAATGTGGACCAGCAGACTCAGCAAAGATGAAGGCAGCATGGGGTATTAGTAAGAGAAATAGCACCATCTGAGTGAAGAGTATTAGAAAAACAAAGCAAAACCTGTGAAGTTCTCAGAGTGATTTTCATGTCAGCTCCAGCAGGCAAAGCCCTGCTTTTACCTCTCGTTGAGAATCACCCAGATCTATGATTATAGCTGATTCTCACTCTGCTTTCTGCCAGTCGTGAGCTAATTCGATTTCAGATAAACACTAATTAACACTGGAGGTCAGTGCTGCGGCCAGCAGGCACCGCTGCACCGGGCATTCAAACACAGCGAGGGATCAAGAGAGCCTCCGCCGCTTCCTTTGAACTCCTCAATTAAAATTTTCACCAGTAAAGCTATTGTTTCACATCGGCTTCATCCAGGGGGAGAGAGGGCAGAGAGCAGAGGGATCACTGCCTCTAATTGGGCTGCTTTCCCTTTCTTCTTACAGGTTTCCTCCATGTGGGTTTTTTTTTCTCTGGACCAGTGGAAGAAAATGATGTCCAGACCTTTCCCGATGCAGCTATGACACTGCAAGGCTGCAGCAGGCTGAGGGTGAAGCCGTGGGGAAATCAGATTTCCCTCTTGTGAGCAAAAAGGGCATCAGTGCCTTTCTTGGGAAGTTTGATTGATAGCCCCTAAGAAGGACTCATAAAACATCTCTCTGGCTATTTAGGCAATTCTCTTTTGAAGATGAAGGAGAATATTAGATTAATCCAACTGCTATAATCGTATTAGCTCCTGCTTTTAAAGAAAACATATTTTATGGCATCTGTACTCTAAAGGAAACAACCTGTGGCTGCACTAGCCCTGGGCTGGTGCTTTGCTGCTAAACCTGCTCTGATCCCCTTGGAAGGGGTTTTCATCCAGCTGCTGGGGAACTGGTGTAAATACCTGACTTGTGCCACCATCCCACACAGACCGCTTGTGGGCAACACAGAACCAAGGCTAGGGAGGACCACAGGGTCTGAATTCCCCTCTTATCCATAGGGAAGCTCATTTAAACTCAGGATTTAGGCAAATTAGCAGGGGTGCAGGGAGAAGGCTGCAGGGCAGCTGTCTGGGCTGGACAGACAGGGAACATCAATCTTGAGAGCTGCTATCCCACAGCATTCTGGAAAAACTAGATGGAAACACCAGTTGAGCATCTAGTGTTGTCTGTCCAGCAAGGTTTAGTAACTCCCAGTGCTGGGAGGCAGATGGGTACATCCCTGTGAGAACACACTGCAGTGGATATCCCACGGGAGGCTGTACTCAGTCCTACATACAGGCAAGCCACAATAAAGTCCCCACTGCCACCATCCAGTATCCAGAAACTTCACCAGAGAAGAAATACTCTTGGATGGGAGGGAATTGTAGAGCAGGTACGTCTTGGACGGGGCACATCAACGTACCTCCTCTGTTCACTCATCCTGGTGTGCTCGTGGCTGTCTGACAGGGACCTTGAGCAAGGAAGAACTGATCAACTGATTATTCATGCCTGGAAAGAGAATGTTATCTGCTCTCAACAGCACTGAAGGGAGAGAAGAATCAAGATAGTGACCACAAAGGAGATCAAGCCACAGCTTGTGCTCACTAATGGCTTACACTCACCTTCTGGGAATCCACTTATGGGTGCCAAATGATGAAAGAAGGTGAGGATGCCCCAAAACCAGAGCGGTTGCTGTGAGTCTGGGAAGTTCGATTCCTCGCCTGGTCCTGAAGCTGTGATGAGCTTCGCCGGGCTGCCAGGTCTCAGGAGATGCCTGCCTTCACAGGTCTAGCTTCTCACTAGTTGAGAAGGGGTTGCATCTTCTGCAGCTCTGGGTTGCATCTTCTGCAGCTCCACTCTTGCACCTCGATTCACCAGCTGAGCCAAACTGACCGTCTGGTGAAGAAGCTGCGTTACCTTAAACCACTCCTTTTCCATCCAGTGTGCTCCTGGATGCTGCAAACAGCACATTGCTTATCCCAGGATTTAATCAGATTAATTAAGCTGCACTTCTATTAATTTAAATTACAAGTATCTGAGGGCTCAGCCAAATCAAGTGATTTATGGGCCATATCAACCTAATTAATACCACCAACTCTTAAAATAAAAACCTAATAAATTAGTTTATTATACAGACATGAGATCGACTTATTAGCTTTGGGTCTCCAGTGACATGGTGAATTTGATGGAAGTCTTACATCCTTGTTGGGAAAAGGCCTTCTTTCACTTTTGTAATGCAAATGGGAAGGAAAAATATCATCAACAGGGCAGGGGGAGGGAGAAACAACACAAGCTCAGTTATCAAAACAGTAGCCAAGGCAAGAGGTCCCCAAAGTCTTGCTGTACACAAATTGTGTGGGTTTTATAACTGCAAGTGCCCACAGGAGAATAGTTTATCTGGCTTCTTGCAGGCAGAACCTGCCCTGCTCTGTGCGCTCACTGTTAAGTCGCCTGCAACAGTGGTGAGCCATGGGATAGGAATGGAAAACGAGAGGCTTCTGCTTCAGTCCTGGAGTTCACGCTCGATTTCCTGAGCTCTAAGATTGTTTCCCTTTGCTTTGCAAATCCCCCCTTGGAGCAAAGAGCCAAGTGAGAGATGCACGATGGAAAAAGGAGCGGGTTCCATCTCTTCAGCCTTTGCTTACAAAATATGTTCTTCAAATGCATTTGTCCTGTTGTGTTCAGGATAACAGCCTTCTCCAGCAAGGGAAGGAACTGGGAGCGCTTTTCTGGGAGAGAAAATGGGGCCATTTATGGTATAATTACATAAAGACAATGCCATCCTGTGTGTCTGTCGCCGTGATTTATTATAGTTACACAGAAAATTGGCTGATTGGACCATAAAAGATGGCTGGAGGCAAACCTGAACCCTTTTGCTTTCCTGTCTGCCACTCCACACACACAAGCCGATGAATTAACTCAACACTGGTAACATGCTTGGAGAAATGACCCATCTTTGCTACTTTAAGAGGTGCCAGAACAAAGGAGCTTAGCAGACACGGCCACATTTACTATCTCTGCCTACACAGAAAGGCTCTGCAAACTCCACCACTGCTTTTGCCAGTGCACATCAGGGTCTGAGGGTACTTTATTCCGTTCCACCCAGTGTCAGTTGGATCACTCCAAAGATTTTTCCCATGATGGGAAAACTTCCTCCCAGTTTCCTTCTGCAACTACAGTTCAACGGCTCTGCCAGCTCTATACCTGCACCTACCAACACCTTTGTTTAGTGTCTCCCTGCTCACACCACAACAGACTCCCTGGTGTCTCTCCAGAGGAAGAGCTCACATCTTCCTTCATTCAGCAACAGCTTGTAAAACTTTATCCCTTTGGTCCATGGGCAACCTGCCGTGCATCCCACTCACACGTGAAGCATAAGGAGAAGCCTCTGTTCAAAGGATGGGGCACAGAGAGACAGGATAGCACGGAAAGGAGGGACTTCCCATGGGATTCTGGAAAGAGGGTTGATCCTTAACTCTGTGGAGCTGGATGAGTCTAAAGGTCCCCGTGTCCTTCAACTTCCCGCTGGCCAAGGGCAGCCAGTTCACAGGCTGCAGTCCCTCTGTTTGGTGTGGGTCATGTATCACAGCAGTACCTGGAACAGGCAGCCCAAAAATAAGCTGGAAGGCAAAACAGCAACAGCGTATGGAAAAACCAAGCCACGGGATGATTTCCAGATGAGCAAACACCCTGCGAAGCCTCGCGGGGAGGATTACACCTAAACACAAACTCCTCTCCAGTAATTCCTGCTCCCCTGTCATTAATCTGCTGCTAACCTTGCTGCAAGCAGCATGAGCTGTTGCTTCAGGCGTGGGCTGAAGAGCACCGGCTTCTACTAATAAAAAGAGTAAGAGAAACATTTCTTGTAGGTAAAACTGAACTCATCTTTACCCTTCCTGTGGGAGGAAAGGTCCTCATGGCCGCTGTGAGCAGAACAGCAGCAGCAGCCCTCCGTGACCATAATCTGTGGTAACACCACAGAATTACTTGTGTTATTTAAAATGCTTCAGCTGGGAGAGGAGAGAATTTGAGGTACAAAATGGACCGTATTAAAAATAATTACATCCAGGAAGAGCGGGGATGGTTTTGTCACAGCTGTGGTTCCAGGCAGCGTTTCTGCGTGTGGGCAGGGGCATTAGAGCAGGTCTCCTGTAAAACGGTGTCTGCTGAACGCATGGGCCAGAGAAATTTTCCAGTGAAAGCCTAAGCTAATCCAGGAATTGTATTAAAAGGTGTAAAATGGGTGAATGGCACCGAAATGTTTCAACCTGTCCCTTGCTAAATGTTAATGGAGAAATGCTGCCTAATGGGACCAACCTCCTGCAGGAGAACTGGGTCTGGTCACTGACAGCATGGGAAATGAAAACAAGGGGTTTATAAAGGTAAAAAGTAACCTGGACTTGAGGGCAGCCTCCAGCTGAGAGTCAGAGCTCCTTCTTGGACCACCTATAGAACACAAAACACAAAGCATTCTCATCCAGTGCCAGGCTGCAACCTGGCTGCAAAGAAAACTAAACCTCAGCATAAATCAAATGATGGATTTGGGATCACTGAAAAGAAGAATCATGAAAATCACGTCTGAAAGCAAAACCATCCCAAGGGGCTGATCCTCACAGTGACACAGCACCGAGTTCAGGAGCAAATCCCCCCCGGGTGTTTTGTATCCCGGTTTTCAGGGCCTGCAGTGATCTCAGGTGCGTTTGCGCTGCACACGGGCATGAAGCTGCTCCAGCCAGAACAGATGAGACAACCCAAGATGGAAAGGACACGGGGCTGGGACCCTTCCGGGCTGGAGACGATGCCCTGCTGAGACAGAAAGGCTCTGGGAATGGGTTGGTACCCCAGGACCAGCAGCAGGGCCAGGGCTGCCTTTCCCAGTCCCGACTGATGCAATTCCCATCCGGAGCCCGTGGACAGCTGCGGCGCAGGAGTGGAAATTCCTCCCGACCCCGAGCGCGCACAGCGGGGAAGAGCATAATCGCCGTGATTTACAGGCTGCAGCTCTAGTTTAAAATACATTAGGCTCCAACTATTTAATTACTGGGCACTACCAAATCACAGAGACAGAGGAGTCAGTCACGTCTGCTAATGCCAACATTTATCATCCTATTTATCTACTCCAGCTTCTGAGACCCATATCGAATCACTTCCCCGTATTAGCTAATAATGTATGAGTTTATTCCTGTACCTCTGGGCAGCCCTCGGTGGATATTACCGCACTGCTGGCAGCACACATCCACCTAGGGACAGATAAACTTGTTTAGAGCATATAAAGAATTGTAATCACCAGCTAAAACTCAAATCCAAATCAAAGCCTTTTTCTCTGCTGCCTCCCATCCCCAGATACTAATTCACACCAGAGAGCAAATGCAAGCAGCGCTGGGGCTCTCTGTCTGGCTGAAAGGCTGCAAAGCTCCTGATAGTTCTGAGAAACCATTAAATGTCTACATTTTATGGTTGCAGAAGGGCACAGAAAAATGAAGTGGTGTCTGAGAGCCGAGGAGCAGGACATGGGGCATCCTGGGCAGCAGCTCACATCCCCCCAGGAACGTGTTCCCATCCTGCTCCCTTGTGCAGGGAGGACAACACTGAGCTGGGACAGGCATGGAGGCAATGCTGGCTCCTGCAGGACTGGAGATACCAAATCGGCTGCAGAAGAAATTCAGTAGGAGAAGGACATTTGTCTGTGGAAACATATTGGATCTGTTGGAAATGGCAAGAGGAGAAGGAGAAACTGCTGGGTGATGGGTGAAGCCGTTCCTGCTCAACCTCTTCTCAGTAAGCCCCAATAAACCCAGCACAGTCTTCCTCTATGATTCTATGATTCCTCTGCCTGCTTCTCCCTCTGAAAATCACGTGCCTTTCACTTTGCCTGCTTATGCTGCTGTCATAAGGAAAAGCAGCTTAGCTGATCTATTTGGAAACTGCCAAGCAGTATCATTTTCAGAAGAAATACTCCACATGCCCTTGGATTTGCACATGTGTCTGTCTTCAAGATGGGCATTAAGAAGGGAAAAAAAAAGAGGCTTTCCCTCCTCCCAGAGAGTCCCAAAAGAGCGCAGTAAAGCAAATGTCCTTTAATTCCATGGCAGTTTTTCTTCTGGTGCCTTTTACTTCCATTACTATGATGGTTATCATAGAATCCCAGACTGGTTTGGGTTGGAAGGGACTCATCCAATTCCAACCCCCTGCCATGGGCTGAGACACCTTCCACTGGAGCAGTTGCTCCAACCCCATCTGACCTGGCCTTAAACACTGCCAGGGATGGAGCAGCCACAGCTTCCCTGGGCAC
>JAOEHX010044103.1:4626-29232 GCA_025448015.1 Bolborhynchus lineola
TGTCTACTGTAAGGAAGTATGTTGAATAAACATGCTCCAGATGAAAGCTTGAGAGGCAGACAGTTTCCTCCCTATCTTAGGACAAAGATAGTTTGAGCTCAAAAAATATTCACATCTTCCCTTATGAATGTGCCAATATATAATTCATAAAAATACTAGTTTTGATATTTCAAAGTCTGTGTAGCTTACCCCACTTTTTGTGCAGCAAATGAAAAGAAACATGTTAAATATATTTGGACACATCAAAGATAAAAATATTACTCATAGATCTGAGGTCTATTACCTCAGGACACATTATGTATTCTGTTTTTCATATGTTCTCGAGTATTTCATTAAACATTAGTGGTTTTCTTCACTTTTTATACTTTTCCCTTGATATTTTGATAAAGAAAAAGGGAACATGACAGCATTTGCTTTCTGAGTCAGAGTCTGTACTGGTTTTTTTTACTAACTTCTGAAAGCAAAGGTTTGCCTCTGACAGACTGTGATTTTATTACAATATTTTTATTAACATACAGCCAAGGTCTAAACATACAGTCAAGTGTACAACATGGAAAACAAACATCAGGTGAATAAAAGCCTTTTCTCTTTAAAACATCAATAAACATATTAGCTAAGGTTTAGACTAAGTTTGCCATCTCTATCATCATTACTTCTACTTTAAAGCCATTTTGTCTCTTCTATGTCTTTTTAGAGAATAAATTATTTTGGTGTGACTTTTCAAAGAAGTAAAGCAGTGTTTAGGAGAGCATCCCCAGTCCAGAGCTTGCATAAGCACCACTTTAATTCTTTTGAAATCAAAACATGCATAAAATTATTTGATGCCTTCTGTTAAACATAGGTGAGTCTGCAATGGCTTCTGTAGCTGTGCCTGGAGAACAGAGGCTGTGATACTGCAAGCAATTCTGTGTCTTTTCGTCTCCAAGGATCTTCACCAAATGCCATACTCCCCATGTACTCACAAAACCTGTGGAAAAAGATGTGACATCTATGCCAGAGAAGCAGAAGGTGGCAACAGAATTAAAGCATGAAGATCCTCGTGAAGCAGCCGCATGCAGCCCTGTATGCAGACAATATCTTTTGTGTCCTAGAAGACAACTTTGGAAGACAGAGAGAGGAGGATTTGGCTTATTGAGGGAGGAAAATGCTGGTAAGGGTCACCAAAATATCAAAACCACCTACGGATGAAAACAGCTCTCCAGGTTGCTCTCTGTTGTATGGCCAGTACTGAGGGCCAGTACTGAGGACCAGTACTTGCACTAGATGGGTCTCATAGTGGGAGAGAGAATCCTACCCTTTGAGAATCTGAAAGGCATTGGAGGAGTAAACAAGTAAAGCAAGGCAGGTTAAAAGCTAAAGGCAGAACTGTAGCTCAAGATTGCATGGAGGTGATACTTCTGGGGGAATCAGAAGTCTGGGACTTGGAGAGAAGTTTTGAGAGGTGCTTCAGCTTTGATTCCATGATCAGAAGCTGCCTGCTGGGAGGAATCTTTCCTGTAGAAGATGATCTCCCTCCATTTAATATGTAAAAAACTGCTTGAAAAGCAGGACGGTATGTACTCTCAGGCTATCTGTAGCTCAGAAGTGCAGAGCATGGTTGCTGTCCCTTGATCTGACTGTGAAGTTACCCTAGCATTGAGAAAGGCTGGACTGGATGACCTTCAGGCATACCTTCCAGCCTAAGTTCTTCTCTGGTGGAGAGGGATGCACTTGGTCATTCCATTGCTCAAGCAGTGAATACCAAGTGGAGCTGGTTTGGGAAACGTCTCTAACTCCCTCTTTTCTACTATTCACCTGCAACCATTGTCCCACATGTCCCAGTGAGCATGATAACTGCTGAGTGAAGCTCATGCTCTTTTCAGCCTGGACACCAGTGCTACAGTCTAACTGAGGACCTGTTTGTTGCAAGCCTGGGGCAGAACTGGTCTGTAGTTGCTATGTGGCAAAGATCTGCTGCTGATTTTGGCTTAACGCTCTTGCACATCAGCAGAGAATCAGCGTTTTTAGCATTTCCAGAAACAAGAATTTCCCCTTAAATTAAGCTATTTTTGTTTGGGATGAACAGATAGATGATGTTTGAATAAAACAAGAACTCAAGAAGTGCTCTGCTTTCTGGTCAGAGGGAGAGATGGGGGGCAGTGAGTATTGTTGCACTTTGGATTCATGACTTAGGCCCCATCAATGTGTCACTAGTGATTAGGGTTGCTGTGGTGTATTTACTCAGGAGTAAGAGCTATTGCTTGTCCAGGGCTGCTAGTACAATCAAGAGAAAGAAGCAGTTATGGTGACTCTTTCTACTCACAAGGGGAAACAGATGATTTGGATAGTTCATCACTGTCTAGTATATGATAATTACATTCAAGTTGTAGATGGTCTGAATATAACATAATATAGCAGTGGGGTAATATAAAAATACCAGATATATGATTCTTTTTTCTTCCTTTCCAAAAAGGAGCTATTATATTTATAATTGCATAGAGCAATAGTACTTTTCCTGTTTCTTCAAGATCCATTATACAAATTTCCTGTTCTGCTCTCATCCTCTTCTGAGTGGCTGTATTTCACAGCTGAGCATTTAGGGCTGGTTTTGCTTAGGAGACACTCCAGGGTGTGATTTGTCCTATGACAGTAGGGTGAGCTGCCTTCCACAGGAGCCCAGAGTTTGTGTCTTGAGTCACCTTCTGATGCACACTGTGATGTGCCACAGCACTATCATCAGTTACTCACAACGGGCAGCTATTTGCACCATTCTCTGATTCTTCTCCCACATTCTGGTGGTGAGCATCTATGTTTTGCTGTGAGACTGAGTTGGTATGTGGCTATGTTCTGTACCTGAATTCAGGAATCTGCCTGCTTCCCAGCCCTTATTTGTGATGTAAGAATTATATATGTGAAGGTATTTTACCATCATTAAATATTATATGGATAGACTTATAGAGCTTTAATACAACCCCAAAGGTGCTTTAGACATCCTATAGTGATCTTAATCAAGATCATGTTACATTTAAACACTGGAGAGTAACTGCATCTTCAGTTTCAGTACAAGAAAATTACAAATTCCTATTTTCACTTGTCGTGTTTTAAGGCCAGTCAGCCATGCAGTTTTCTCTTTCACTCTTCCCTCTTTCTTTCCTCCCTGTCCTGGGGCGATGGGGAAGAGAATTGAAAGAATGTAATTCCCACGGGTTGAGATAAGAACAGTCCAGTAACTAAGGTATAACACAAACCACTGCTGCTATCATCAGTAATAACAATGATAAGGGAAATAACAAGGGAAGAGAATACAACCTCTCACCACCCACAGGCTGATACCAAGCCCAACCCAGACATGATCTAACTCTTCCAGGTCCCTGCCCCCAGTTTTTACATCCTGGGCATGACGTGCTGGTATGGAATACCTCTTTGGTCAGTTTGAATCATGTGCCCTGTCCCTGCTTCCTCCTGGATTCCCCTCCTCCCTGGCAGAGCATAAGGCTCAGAAAGTCCTTGGTCAGACCAAACATTTGAGCAGTGACTAAAAACATTGGTGTTATCAGCGCTGTTCCCAGGCTGAAAATCAAAACCACAGCACTGCACCAGCTACTAAGAAGGAGAAAAATGACTGCTACTGCTGAACCCAGGACATCACTGAATGCTCTAATGCTTGGGCAATTTACCTTTAGGGCTGAAAGATGGGATTTTCGGGTTTCTGGAAGGATAAGCAAGCTCAGAATTACATTTAAATCTCAGTAAACAGAAATAGTGAGGATTTGACCCTGTTCTGAAATCTTTATCCATCACAGTTCTTAAAAGGGTCTTATAAGAAAGATGGGGGGAGACTTTTTAGCAGGGCTTGTTGCAACAGGAGAAGGGATGGTGGTTTTAAACTAAATGAGGGGAGATTCAGGCTGGACATGAGTAAAAACTCTTTTACAGAGAGGGTGGTAAAATATTGAAACACATTGCCCAGAGAGGTGGTGGATGCACTGTCCCTTCAAGACATTTAAGGCGATTGAATTCCATGATCAGAAAGCCAGTCATTTTTCATTCATGAATTCCATCATCCAAGGCCATTCAAGGCCAGGCTGGATTTGGTTCTGGGCAACCTGATCTAGTTGATGATGTTCCTGATCATAGCAGTGGGGTTGGACTAGATGACCTTTGTCCAACCCGAACTACTCTATGATTCATATATTCCATTTGGTTTTGGTAGAAAGTAGTGCTTTCCAACACATTCATATTTTACATCACTCTGCCAGAGTTCCTGGTTTTGATCTAAGAAAAGTGTGTCTTGTAAAATAACCTTACCTGTGACACTCTCACTAGAGATGCTTTTATTCATTACTCTAAAGTGCAGACATGGATCATCCTCCTGATCATTGATGCAAACAGGATGTGATGGATATTCTCACTGGGAAGGTTTTATTTCAGTACAGTAGGTAAGAAACAGAGAAAAAAAGAAAATAAACTGTTGAAATTTCAAGCAGCTTTCCATGATAGGTAAACTGCACAGTATTATGTGCTCTGGTAGGACATTATAAACCAATACAATAGAAGCATGAAATATGTTCAAAGGAGTTTTCCACTTAAACAATATGTCTTGGTGAAGAAAGTTAACTAATTTCAAAGCTGTAATTTTTTATTCCTAAAACATGTTGCAGTTTCTTTCAGTGATGAGCCATGTTCGGTTTCTAAGTAGTCAGCGTCATCAGTGTCTCAACTAACTGCAATCACTGTTGAACATTTTAGAGCAAGAAGGACAAACATGACGCTCAAACAAATCTTTCAAGACCATATATTGCAACCAAGATCAGGAGTTGCTCAACAGAAATGATGCCATGAGACAAGAGAAGCTGACAGCTCCTGTACTGGTCCAAAACCACCTGAGCCGCTTCACTGTGTCTGAAGTAATAGGAAGGATATGGGAACTCATAGAAAATGTGTAGAAAGTATCTGCATCATAAAGAAGATGCTGAAAGACCTTAAGCAAACAGTTTTGTATTGAGCCCATCAAATCATATTTGGAAATGGGAGTGAGAGTGGTGTTACACTGCTGTGGTAATCTACAATGTACGAAATGTGCCATGAGGTTGCTTTATCGTTGGTGGACCCAGTTTCATTTAAAGAGGATTTAAATTTGAAGTCAGGTATTTCCCCCCACCTTCCTCCACCTCTACCACTACCAAATAATCAGTCTTCTCCTTTGACTAAAATATTCCCTCCATATTAACGTTTTATCTATAAAATTTCACTCTCTTTGCCAGTTTTGGATCAGCATTGATATTTCAAAGTAAAATAATATGCAGGATAATTAATTTATTAGCTAACTCACTGTAATTAATTCAGGATTTCTCAGCTTTTGAATCATTAAAACAATAGCATAAAGAAGATAAATGCCTTCTTACTAAATTGGTTAAAAGGCTTACTTTTCATATGTAAAATAAAAATGCTTTTATGTTAGAGGTCTGTTATCTTGTCAAAGGATGAAGGATTTATGTGCCTAATATTCCTTTCTGCTCATAAAAGAAGAGATCATATGAAAAATATGATTTTGGATGAGAAATAATTTATTAGCTCAATGTAGGCTTCAGCTCAGCTTCCTAGGAAGTAAGGCTTATATCATCATCATGTCTGTGTGTTTCTTCAGCGGTCCTTCAGCCCACTATGAACATTTTTCAACCTGATAGTCACAATTCCAACCATATCTGGTTAAAATATTAACCTCCAAAAGATTTTCTTGTAGTTTCAGGAAAACAGAGTGCCTCTTGTAACCACAGGGCTGAAGCTATTGCTCCCCACTGGAGAGAAGGCCACTGGACATGGCTGTGGAAAACTCAAATAGGGTAAAGCCTAAGAAAACCAAATTTCTGTATTTGCCTGTTCACTGGACAGCTTGTCCACTTGAAGTTGTCCATATTTGGTTTTGGAACCCCAGACTCCACCTTATTTATATGTACAACAGAAACACATAGGGAGCCTTTGCCATCTACTTTGAAGCCACAGAGTTGATAGTGACATGTGGTGCTTGGGGAACTCAGGTGGGTGGCAGGCAGAGGATGTAGTAAATTTTCAGGATGTAACAGCTCACCAAAAAGGAGATGATAGTGGTGCTCTTTGTGGTCTTCTTTAGACAGATGCATATGGAGTGTTTCTCACTACCTGTCCCAGTACAAGATGCAGGAGGCATTATGGGGCAGCCATCAGGAAGAAGGTTCACAAGGAGGTGTATAACACAAGGACAACTTGTGGAGCTTCTTCCCTGGGATGCTGCAGAGGCTAAAAATGTTCTTTTTAGTTCATTGACAACCAGCCATGCTCCACACTCAAAAGGGATTAAAAATCCATTAAGAGGTTCTTGTCTCAGGAAGCCCTTGAGATTTAAGTTTAGGGGGAGAGCAAGTGTTCAGAAGTCTTACTACCAGTTGTCTCCAGATAGCTCATTGCTATATGCTTCTATGTTTTGCGGATTGGATATTATTTTCCACAAAACACCTTCCATTTATGTTATTTAGATTTGTTCTACATTAGTTACAGTAGCATATGTTTACTGATAATTTTACTGATTTCAAACCACAAACCTCTTTAGACTGATTTATTTGCACTCAAAATCGTGATTTTGCATAAGACATCTGAGGAATCCAGGTGTCATACCAGAGAGCAAAGCTAACATTCCTTACAAGCTAGAGGCACGACATCTATTTTTGTACTATCAGCTTTTTCTAATTGTTCAAACTTTTTTCCTTTTTCCTAAGCAACCCATGGTCCATGGCACAATTCTGGGTAAGTAATCAGGGTATGCTGCCTTTTCAGAAGGATGCCTTTGGTCCAAGGATCATCTAGGGAGCCTATGGCACTTGTACCTCTTGTAAGACCTGCAACCAGGAGAAAGAGGATAATGGAAAGCTGCAAATATGGATTAACTCTTCTTCAGCTGATTTGACCAGTTACACAGCTCTCACCATACACTGTTCATTCCTGTGTTCCTCAGACTGGCATCAGATGCTGTCAGGGAACTGATGCATCACTTCGAGGACCTGAGGTTTTACAGTGAATTCTTGTGGAGTTTTAGAACCTTCCACTGGTCTTTTTTACCTCTAATTTATTTTTAGTATTAGTCTTTTATGGGAAGAGAGTGAACACTGCCCAATTAACCACAAATGGTGTAGCTGGATTTCCAGCATTTGGGAAAAGTCAAGATAAACTTTTAGGAGTGCAAGGGATGAGCCTCACTCAGGGAAAACCACCTTCATGATCTAACCCCGTGTGGGTGCTCTTCAGATTTTGCAGTCTGGGTACATAGTATTAATTGGGGGAGCCATCCCCATTGATGCATATGAATGACACCTTTGGACTATGTGAGAAATTCAGGAGCTCTTATGATAATTCACCACAGCATTGGTAGCCCATTTGCAACTGGGAATGCAACCATTATCCATGCACCAAGAAGCAAGAAAATACCAAACCATCAGAAGGAAACAGTGCAGTTTTCACTGATGTTCTTTAAAATAAAGTGTCATAGCATATCTCAAAGCTTGAACCTGATCATTTAAGCAATCCCTTAGTGAATGTCACACTATGAGGTATTGTAGCTGTCCTGACAGAAAAGAGTAAATAACAGGGTAGTCTATATTTGTGAAAGTGGTCTTTAGCAATTATTATGCCTTCTGCATCTAGCTTCAAAAAGCTTGCATTTCAGAGCATACATATAGATATGTAAGCATGTGCATACTTAAATATCTGAAAGGCTCATACTTCTGCAAGAATAAAAATATTAATCATTTACCATTCATGTTCTCCATCCTAAAATGTTTCAGTCATCCAGATAAAACCATAACATCGTCTAAGTCAGGTTCCATCCTCATTAAATTAGCCTACTTACGTTAGCAGTAGGAAACTCTTAAGCATATTATCTAGGTGGATTATTTGGCTAGTCAGGCAGAGAAAAATCTTCTCTTCCTTTGGCAAATAGACATTAAAAAAATATGAATACTTTTGTCCTTTATTTCTCTCATACAAAAAATTGTGCCTCCACAGAAATGAGCTGTGTGCAAATAATGATTAATGGCCATAATACAGAGAGCTCTGTTAGTCATAATTTAATAAGGCAGTAAAATAAAGGTTAAATAAAGTCTAGAAGCATTTTTTTTTTTTTTTGACTTCTGAAAATGAAACTGTCCAAAGAACATTGATACCTGTTGGACTTGATTTTATCCAATGCAGTGTAACAATAAATTTGGCGAAAGAGAGCCTGCATTGTGAGATTTTCCCTGAAAGCTGTTGTTGAGCAGTAGGGAGTGGAACAAGTAGAGGTATTTGCAAGACCTCATTGTGAGGCTGAACTTCCTGATGTGGAGATGATCACAAATGAGCAAAAGGACAAGACAAACAAGACTACTAGTATTTGGAGTGGAAAAGCATCATAAGCCAAAAGGTTGAATAACAACTGAACCTGGATGGAAAAGCAAATGAGAATTACACAGTGCTTTAGGAATGAGATCCTTACATTAGCATTATGTAAAGATAAACAGGTGAAGCTTTTTTTCAGTTTAAGGTATTAGACTAATCATGAGACTGTATCAAAGAGCAATGCCTAGATTGTCAGCTTTTCCCTCCCATACACATAGATACAAATACACACATGAATGATAGTGATACTGCAGATGAATATAAAAAATTAAATGCACTAATACATGTTGATACATGATAAACAATTCCATCTGCATAAAAATAATCATATTAATATCATGTAATTATTTAATCTATATCCTATATATTGAAGCTAAGATCTAGACAGTATTATCTGGGGCAGGATGGGGAGTCATAACACTAATGACTATTTGGATGCTTATCAGGATACACCCCATGCTTTACTCTAATAGAGACAGAAAGTAATTTACAAACCAACAGGCTTTATCTTGTTTAGAAACTCCAGTTTATGCAACATCAGCCAACCTAAAAAACATTCCTCCTAGAATTCAAAATCTTTTTCAGAAAGTTTAGTCTGGGTAAATCAGCAGTTCTCAAGCAAAATCAAGACGCTAATACGGACTGTTTCCACAGAGTCTTGAAACAAGAGACTCACAATTTCATACTCGTACTTTAAAGACAAACCCTCAAAACACAGATTTTGTTAACAGGCTCTGGGAAACTGATGAATCTATTACCATTGTGCTTTGTATTCCTGGAGGAAAGGAGGAAAGGTACCAGATCCAAGGACGTTGGTCCAAATTCTGGGATGAAAAGAATGGAAATGAAAGAATAATGTACAGTTAGAACTGACAGTTAATTAACAGAGGAAAAAAGTCCACAAAAGAGGTGGTAAATTTGGCTGAAGGAGTACAGGACTATCTCAGGCAGTGCTGCTGATCTTCTCACAGCTGTACTGTCTCTCCCCAAAGTACTGAGGTCTCTTTTGAGCCTCCAGTTCTTATGCGAGCATCGCTATCTGCATTTGCAAACCGCTTGGCTTGAAAACCAAATCTGGAATATTGTAAAGAAGAGAAAAGCTGCCTGACACTTTAAAGCCTATAGGAGCATTATGAAATCAGCCACTCCTTTTCCCCCAGAAATAACAGAACATTTATTTGTTGCAGAACACTCTATTCTTTCAGAGGGATGGAAATTTCAGGACTTTTGAAACTGCACTTTTCAAGCCCTGGGATTACATTCTCCAAAGGGTTTCTATACCTCTTCCTGCACAAGCACAACCTTCTTTCTTCAGAAAACAATTGGCAAATTTATCTGTCGCGCTAAGCTCTGTAACCAACCGATATGTGGTCAAACTATAGCCCAGCCAACCCAGGAGCCTTGCGCTGCTCAGACTACCTGCATCAAGCAACAGCCCAGGCAAGAAATGAGCATTGAAAGGGTGCTGTTTCTTACATGAGCACCTTGCCTGGGTTCATCTGAGGTGTAAAAAGGGCACATCACTGCCTTCTTCAGACTCAGTATGATGTAGGTGTATCAGTTTCAAGCCCTTCTATGGGGAGTACCTGTGAGACCATTTCTCTCCAGTGATGCCAAATGGATACATTTTTTGGCTGTTTTGTTTAAATGGACAGATAAACATACCTGAATGAAGCTTGCAGCTTGCATGTTCAGAGACACTGCTTTATGCATACAAGTCTTAATTTTAGTAACTGTTATTTGAAAGGATGTGAAAACAGGGTCTTTCTTCCTGGATCTTTTAGCTGCAGGAAGAATCAGCTATGCATTACCCTGAATGTGAAGAAAACAAAACAAAACAACTAGGAAACACTTGGTGTGAGCAACTCTGCTCAACAAACCCACAGCCATGAACTGAAATGGTCTGTTTCCTCTTGCTGCTTTACAGAGAACACTGAGTGACAAAAAGGACAGGGCTTGTTAGATGCACATTGAAATTAAACAATGCACAACATAAAGAACGGCTATTATACGTTGCCAAACAATATGAAAGGGATGTTTGCACTCTGGAATGCAACAACATATAGGTTGCATGGACATTTTGGGAAAGAAATCAGCACCAACATGCACCCTCTGAATAAAAGATGTATGGCTCTCAGTCCTGTTGCAGAGGCTACCAGAGTGCCAGATGAAATTATGCTAGCAATAATGCAAAGTTTTTCTTCCCAACTTAGCGGTTTTCTCAGTCTGCTTCTTCTTAAGAGATGCTTTGAAATCTGACTGCCCTTTGAAGTTTCCCGAGTACAGCATGACATTTATTTAAGGTACAAACTGAGCTGTTTGTTTTCCAGATCCTGTCCCCTCGTTCTGTCAGAACTACTTTGCCCCTTTCTCTCATCCATTTTTCCTCGCACAAGAGGGGCATCAAAGGATGCCCCCACCTGGCAACTCTCTTCTCCGTGCAGCCCGTGTATGGACCTACTGGGGCCACGTAACCCCCTTTAGACTCCAGCCTGTGTCCCAGCCCCGTCCAGAGGAGCCCTTTTGAAGGGGAGGGGAAGGGGAGGAGAAGTCCCCGCTGCGGAGGAGGCAGACTGCTGACTAACCTCAGCCCCGCTGTCACGCAAGCCTCGCCGCCTGTCAATCTCCCTGCGGCTCTGACAGGGGCCTGGCGCCTGTTCAAACCCTTGCGTGCGAGCAGACGAGCCGCATTACCCTATGAAGTATTTCATAATAACAACAGCTGTTAAATATTGATGACTCCTGGCAAGCGCTGAATGCTTTTCGAGAAGGTTAAGCCTTCGTGGAATGGAACCTAATTCATATATACTGGATCAGATATCTGGAAGTTGCCTAAAAAAAGCAAAGGGGTTTAAAGGAAAGGATCAGAAAAATAACTCTCATGCAACAGGGAAAGGGGAGAAAACCCACAGTGTGAAAGGTGAGGAGTGCTTCCCCAGAGTCAAATCCTTTTGCAATGAGAAAAAACGCTGCTGGAGCGATCATTAGAATGGCTGGTTTCACTGTGTTCCACTGGACAGTTTTGTTTCTTTAGGAATTATTGCGGAGGAGATAAACTATCTAAAACAGTGATCCAGCTGCCACTGCTGTCTGTGTATGCAAAAGTACACATGGAAATTATTTCTACAGAAAAAAACATAGAAAAGAGGGAGAAAGCTTGCATTCCTGAAGTTTTTCTGCAAACATTAGCCCTGAGAGATCTGGCTTGTTAGAAGATTTAGTAGCGATCAGACAAGATATTAAGGGTGAGATCTGAGAGAGTTTCCAGCAGGCGAGAAAGGGGGAAGGGTGAGCCCCTTGCCTTGAGCAAGTTCTGATGTGGTCTCCTCCAGTTCCTAGAAGAAAACCCCTCTCTCCTCGACTCTGCCCTCTAAAACCCATCAGTACAATCTTTTCCCTCTCGACTTAACTGTTGAGCAAGGTTGTATCAGGAAGAGAATCAGTTTGGGGTGGGAGTTCATGTTCTGCAGGCTGAGTCTTTGGGACAGAGCTGATGTGATTCCACGCCACACGGTACCGGGCAGTCCAGCAAAATGGCAGCATCAGAGTCAGGGTGTGGGTGAAGGAGAAGAAGCACAAACTGAGCTCTTTTGAGGAGGCGACCAAGTCAGGGTATTTCTTTCTTGCATGTGAAAAGAGATCTGTGTGCCTTTGTGGAGCACAATTTAGGTGAGGCAAGCTGAGAAGCTGAAAACAACTACCTGCTTATGTCCAGTTGTGCTATGGTGCAAAGAGATCTGTGAAGCTTCAGGAAAGTATTTTACCTGTGGGGAACTCAGGCCAATCTATTGAGTCAAGATAGGGAATGATGGAAACTTAGGAAGCTGTAGGTTGGAAGGGACCTTTGAAGGTCATCTGGTCTACCCCACCCTCCTCAAAATAGAGCTGACTTCAGTTAGGCAGGCTGCTCAGGGGTTTTGTGGAGTACCCCCAGTGATGGACATTTCACATTCACTCCAGGAAAAATTTCATTATTTAATTACAAACAGGATTAACTTTGCAAGATAAGAACTGCTTGTGGGTTTAGGTGAATGAGCGTTAGGACAAGTTCTGGGTGGACACTCCCTGCTTCCAGAATTCTTGGTCTGTAAAATGTGTAGAGTAACTTAACAAATGTTAAGGATGGTTAACTGGTTGTCATGAAAAGTGTGGTACATGGAGAATATGTGAATTAAGTTATTAGCTATTCTATAATGGGTTTCGATGGTTTATTCTGTATCTTCACAACTGGCTCACAAGAAACCACACCTGTATGTCATATTTTTGTGTCGTCTGGGACTGTAATATCTCACTTATTCCATAATTTCTGAGGGAGCACAGACCCAAAGAAAAGCTGTGCCTCCACGAGAAACCAAATTGTGTGCTAACTACACAAGCAACAGACTCAAAAGAACTTATCTAGAAAGCACATTTCCTCTCTACAGCTTACTGTTAAAACCTCTCTCTTTTCATATGATTTAACAGATGATCTTCCCAACAGACAATCCCATGTTGTGCATTGGCAAGAGAGATGTATGAGAGTTCTGTTTGCATCACTGAGAGTAAATATTTGAGTTATCAGTTGGTCTGATAGACTATATTGGCTATAAGACTGCCAAAGACATGCAGTCCTCTTAAATTATCCTGAGATATGAAACTTATTGCAAGTAATTCTCCTCAGTTTCATCTTCATAATTCCATTTGATTACCTGCTAATTCAAATATAATTATTTGATGGTGAGGACTTATTGATTTATAGGTTCAGTCCTGGGGCCTTAATTTCATCGCTGTATTATTCCATTCCTAGTGTAATTAAGCTGTAATGCATTAGCTTGTCTGAGTGTGCACTTGCTTGTGTACCCTTTCGAATAAATCCATAAAAGGTAAAAACAAACGAGTTATTCTGTCAAACTACAAAATGGATCATAGGCCTGAATTATCAGCAACTCTGAGTAAGAAATCTGCAAACCACTTGGTCCACTTTCAAATCGATACCCACATCCCTCATCAAAATTACAATGTCAACTAATTCCTTGCCTCTTAAGTTGTGAGTTTGTAATTTACATGTTCATTATTCAGAATCAAAATATGCAGCAAGTTTAGTGTAGAAAAAAATCAGTTTAAGATTTTAGAAAACTCGCTCAACATTATTTTGTTTAAGAGTTAAAGACCTCATAATATACAGTCAATGTAGTTTAATGTTTGTTTTACCCTAGTTTCCATTTTCCTTTGTACTACACTCTGACAGACTGCATGTTAACTCTGTATAACAATCCAGGTTTCACCAAACTGATCCACATCAGCCTTAAGTGTACTGCAGTGTGTTCTGACCTGCCACATCCTAATTGCTTGAGTGGGATCTCTGCAAATCCCACTGATCATGATATATATATACATACATATTCAGCGGAAGAACACATCAGGACACACTGATTCTAGGATCTATGTAGCAGATGACCTATCAAAACAACTTGTGGGGTTTCCTGATTCTTCTAAGCGGCCTTCATGATGGCTTGTTGCCTGAAGAGCTTTTCCCTTGTCCAGATATTTTAGAAAATATCTATAGGGAAAATTGAAGTTTGGTTTCTCTATATCCTTTGAATTCCCAGCACTTTGTCTCTCTATGGACCAATAATGTAGTTCTCTTGACATGGTTCATATTATTTCAGTGACCTGAAGCCATTTTTTCACTGGTTTGATTATCCCAATGAAAATAATACAACAGTGGACACTGGTGTCCACAGCAGAGGCAGCTACCCTTTGAGGAGAGGCTAAAATGCCTCTGACTGTTTACTGAGGAGAGAAGGATGAGGGGAGATGAAACAGAGGCTTACAAAAGTTTAAAGGCAATGCATAAACTGAATGCAGAACTGCTGTTCACCCAACCTCACAACATGAGGACTGTGAGTGGTCAGTGACAGCAATACTAGAATGCTTTAAAGGAGACAAAAGACAACAATTTTGGAGATCAGAATACCAGACTAGATGGACCATGGGTGTGACACAGTAGTACATTTCTTACGTTGTTATATTGGAACTGCAATGCCACGACCTTGTCTACGAAACCTGTCACAGACAGAAAATAAACAACAGATGAACAAGAGCATCATCTGTGACGTGAAACAAAGTATATCACAGAAGTGACAATAAGAAAAATTAAAACCTCATGAGAATGCTTGTATGTGACTAAATTTAAGCATGTGATGAGACCAGCTTGTGACTAATCACTGCATTCAAACAAACAAATTTCTTTTATGATAAATAGACTATTGAAATAAATTTGAGTCTGAAATATTTTTCAGAAACATAAGTAAGGAGACCACAATCCATTTTTACTGAAAGGACAGCTAAGAGAAAAGCTGTGTGTGCTCATACGTAAGAAACTACGGTCTACTGGAATCTTCCCCACTTTAAAAAGGGAAACTGTAAGAACTGCATCTTACAGAAGAAATGCAATGAAGTCAGGATAAAAGATTTATCTTGAGACTATCAGATCATTTTTAGTCTTTACTGGCTGCAGAAGATGTGCACCACTTTACTCTCTTCAATTTAGATCTACAGTTTACAATATTTAGTAGATCAGTCCCTGAAGAATGAAATCAAATCAAAGACCAAGCGTGAAAAAACATGCAACTAGGAAAGTGTATGGGAAAGCATTTCTCCCCCTTCCTGATTAAATCAACCTGACAAGGACTAATTTATGTGAGATTTACATGACCCTTGCTGGTCTTTCGGATTTGATAACCTCTTCTCCAGGCCTACATTCCAAGCAGACTGTCTACTGAGCTTCCACTCCTCAATTTCTACTGCTTTTATAAAACCCTTGTCCCTTTATAGTTTCATTTACACCACTCTGCATGGAAAGGCAAGGGCCAAATTCATACCTGCTAGATCCAAGAAGGAATTTAAGTCACTATCTCTTAGGAGAGAGTTGAAAGAGCATGTGTCAGTAGGCCAGTATATCACCCAAGAGCCTGTTTAAAAATAGCCAAAGCATATGATCTGGAGAGGATAAAGGAAACCTTTAAGTTGAAATAAACATTGCATCTAAAATATTCATGCTGAGACCTTAGTGCACAGGATGTGCATATGTTACCCAGAAAACCAAATCTGGCTTCATTGGTTTCAGCGGCAGAAATATCATCAGAGCAATTCCTTAATATCTGCTTTATATAGCAGCCACACTGTAGCCAATATAAGAGGAAAAAGACACATTTGCTTTCCAGTGTACTTAAAATAAGCAAAAATATCACACTTGACAGAAGCAAGATTCTCCTCCTTTAAGTCAGCTGGATTCCACAGCACACTGCATGCTCTTCCTATGGCAGAGCAGCTTTGCTTTGGTCTTTTCTGATGTCTGTGGAGACGATCATGATGAGATTGACTGTATGAAGCCATGAGACATTATATGAACCTAAGGAACTGTGGGAAAAATATGGCTGAGAGGAAGCCCTTGAGCTTCAGCTTTTCTACTTCAGAAAGTAAAAGAACATACCAAGACAAGACATAGGCAAATGAGCCATCAGGATCAGTATCAAAAAGTTCAAAAACCTCTTTCAGAATCATTTTTCAGGACCATTTTAAGATACTGAACTATATTCCAGAACTGTTTAGAATGCTGAAAAAAATCACTAGCATGAAAATCTTATCTAAAAGCTCAGAATGAAGAACAATAAAACAACAGAAGTCAAAAATTGAACTAACAGAACTCTAAATTGATAATTTTACAATCCCTGCATATGTTCAATGTGGTTTTCTATACACTAAGATTTAGTGTATGCATTTAAAGACTAGTCATGACAAGCTACCCAAACAGATGGACCTTGCTCCCAACTGGAACTGCTTGTAAGTCAGAGGGCCCGCAGAGAAGATATTATGGCTGGTCCAAAAATAAATCGCTTTGCAGAACAGGAACCTTCTGCAGAAGTAGGAGATGCATACACATGATGTGTTCAGTTACTACAAGAAACTTTATTTTTCACTTACAAATGTTTTGCTTTGCCTTTTCTCACAGCCAGGTTCCATGCTCAGGAGATCCCAAGCAGATCCTAAAGATTTTAAGCAACCCAGTAGTGGGTTTACATGTTCTCTCCCCATTAGTGCTAGGGAAATCAAGGTTTTTGACAATCTCTAGGTCAACGACCAGAATCAGGACCTTTAATTTTAATAAGCATAATGAAAAATACTGTCTTTGAAAAAGGCAGGAAAGGTAATATTTGAATGCCGTACAAAGAGAGAGCACTGTGCATATAGTAGCTCTGCTTTGATTTGTTTTTTAATCTTTAAAAACAGAGATGACTTAGATGTAGTGATAAAATTAAAAGGCAGCCACAGAGTTCTTATAAGACTTGTCCCATATGAAAACAAGGAACAAACAATGTTCTGTATTTCAGAAACAAAGTTCTAGCTAGTAAAATCTAACCTTTTCTCCAGTTTCAAATCTTCTGCATATGTGTCATTGACTTGAACAGGCAAGTCTGAGAAGGTGCCTGCTACCTTGACTCATAGCAAGCTACCAAAGAAATAATGAGTATTCCTTCTGGGATAAGGACAGGAAACAAGTCTCTCACTGATAAAACCTTTAAGATTACAGCCTCAACTTTCAAGGCATTTATAGTTAATTACAGCTTTCACTGACTGATCGATACTAGGTGAATAGTATGTATGGAGAGAATTAGGATACAAAAATTACTTCTAGTGCTTCTTATTCTTTCAAGGCCTTCTAGATGAAAACCAGTGATTTCTTACCTACTGTCTCATTTTGATCTGTATTATACTCATTATATGATAAAAACATCAACTTATATAGGTTTTTCATCAGTTATAATATGATCTTCATTGGATAAACACTGCAAATTGCTGCCAGAATCAGACCAATAACCATTGAAACAAAACTTACAAGGAAAATAAGGATAGGATTAAGGTAGAAAATAAACGCTGCAAACTGCAAAAAGCAAAAGCAAAGATGATGTTGCACATATTCTTAAAACATGTGAATGTTATCTGGAGAAAATGGACACCCCAGAACCTAATTTGGTTTAAGCCAAGCATTTTTCAGAGGAATCATTCCTCTGCATCTAAAAGAGGAACATTTTTTCTCCTGCCGGGGCAGATCTGCAGGGAGGAGGCTCATTTCTGCCTTGCTGGTCTGGCAGGCAGCAGAGCTCTATTCCTCTGATCAAGAGATCACTTTCATAACCACTTTTCTGAGGTCACAAATGAGTCTGCTGCAGTCACGCAACCCCTCGCCTACCAGAGCTTACTATAACAACACAGGTTCACGGAAACCTTTTAAAGAGGCAGCCCATCCTTTCAACCCACGCAGATACAAGGCACATGCATATTATCGTACGGGCTTCCCCCGAATATGTCACAGGACTATTTTACTTCAGTTCGAACGGGGAAGAAATGTATAGCTTGGAGTTTTATCTGGATGGAGTCACGTTCCCAGGGTAGAATTAAATAAAAGGCATATAGCTCTGCAATTCTTTTAAACTATACTGGTATCTTTTTCAAATATTTATTCAGCCTGTTCCTTTTTATTATCTCCAAGGTGCGTGTCTGACAACCATGTCCTGCTGTGAATTATGCCAATTAAGGTATTAAAAATCCATGGTAAAACAGTTGACCAAACATTAGATTCAGTAAATAACATATAGGATTTCCCTGAATTAAATACTGCCCTGCTGCACTGCTAGAAACACCAACACTACAGAGAAGGTAGATCAGGAAATAGGCTTACTATCAAGACTTTATTTTGAAGAAATACTGCGAAAATACAAGTATGAGTTAGAGCTTATTTCTGAAACAGAAAAGACTACATGCTAATAGACAGTGTCCCACGAAGGACCAACATACTAATCTGCTGCATGGACATGCCTGTAGGTGGCAGCTGAAATGGCCTTTGGGTGATGGGGCAGGTGGGAATTTAAAGAAACAAGTTAAAAATACGTTCCATCTTATGGTCAGTCAGCTCTACCCAGTGAAGGGGGGGGGTGGTTGGCACATTTTTACAAGCAGTAAGCACTGTGAAAGCCACCGTTGTTGTTGCGTCATGAATTATCTGCACTAATTACTTGAAATAAAGTTTTCAAAAGCTGTTAAATTACTTGGGAGCCTATAATTCAAAAAATTAAGTTGGATGGATTGCTTACTGACATTTTATGAGGATTAGCATACAGACCCATTTCATCTGAAAGGCAGCACAAACAGGCTTGCCCAAACCAGTTTTATAATCCAGTTTAAATAAGTAACAATAGCAATGAGGGCACAGCATTAAACCCATTGAGGGCTCACCGTGTGGGCTGAGATGACTCGTTTGCACACCGTCCTGCAAGTTCATTGCTATTATTAGCTATGCTAGTCAGGTGAAAGCTTGTTCAGGTGAGCCCATACATGTTACAGACAGCTTCAGGGACTCTGGGGATAGACTTACAGGTTGTGAAGTACTCTTAGCTTCATCCAAAAGTGATATTCAGGCTTGACTTTGATGTGCCTCTTAACCCAGCTGAAGCAGTGGGACAGGTCCTCTCCAATCTGCACTGCAGCTTGTCATTTGCACAAAAGATGACCTCCCTGTCTAGCTTTGATAGGAAAATAATGACACCCCAAAATCAGCCTTCTCACTGCTCCAGGTCTCATCTGGAGGGGAATTAGGCTGGCAACTGGATGGGGAATTGCGAGGTTACTGCTCTGGACCTCACTGTCAGACCCTGGCCTCATGTCATGGATAGGAAGTTTGGGCAGCAAGGCAGGCATTGAAATCACCAAAATTTCTCAGGCCAAATTGCTGGTGGAGGTGCTGACAGCCTCCAGAGTGACCTTGAGGATAACAGTAGCAGTGCAGACAAAGCCACAGGCATTTCTGCAGGTAGGACATAGACTTCTGAAACTTCTGAAGGTGTTACCCCGAGTCTTATGTTATTCATCTGTGCCCATCCACTTACCACTGCAACAGCTTCCCATGGAAAATACACAAGGTCGACTCCCGCCTAAACAAAGAGATGTGGCTTTGTCCCTGTTTATGAACTTCAGCTAAACCACAAGAAGTTTATCTAAAGTGAAAGAGCGTTGGATACTAATGCAAGTATTGCATTGACACGACAGTTTTTCCTTTCTAATTATGGAAAGAGATACATGAGAATACTGCTGTGCTACTTTACCTTCACAAACAAATTATACTGTTCTTCTGGAGGCAGTTGGCGAAAAAATCACTGGTAACAGCAGGAATGAGTTTATGTATGGGTATTTCAGGGTAAACAGCTGCTAGAGCACTTGCAGCTCAGCTTTGTTCTGCACGGCAGTCTGGCTACAGATCTGGTACCTGAAAAGTGTTGCTTTGATGAGGGTCCTTTTTATATTCCTTATTATATGAACATAAAATATTTGCAATCTTTTTTCAAGAATATGACCTCTTCTACTCAAAGACAGTGTGGTCAATTGTTCCATTTTCTAAGGAGATGCAAGAAGGTGTCTAAAACATGTGGCTAAATCCCATCGAATCTGCAATTCTGGAGAGAGAATTGGTCAGTGATTTAGTATGATGAAATCAGGATGAACAATGACCACTGATATGCTGATTTCCAAATAATTACTGCAAGCTTTCCTCATTCTCTCTACAGCTCTAAGCACTTGAACCTGACAGTCAAAGATCTGGATACCACTTATATATATGAGAGAACATGCAGTCAGTAATTTGGATTAGCTGCAAATCTGCCTTTACATTATTTTTTTTAGTCCTTTTTGGAAGTTTATTTAGTTTGAAAATTATCCAGAGAGATGTAATCCAGCTCACTTGCACTCCAACTAATAATCCAAAATCAAACAATTTCAGATTAGTGTAACATAAACCATTATTTAATAAATAAATTAACTTTAAATAGCTACTAAGAGGCTTTCTTTCATTAGAAATAAGTTTAAGTACTATGAGAAATTACAGTAATTACAATCAAGCTTTAAGGATTTCTGAGCAACTCTGTTACAAAAATTATAGCGAGCATGCTCTAAACAAAGCTTCTACCCTCACCCTCCTCTTGATGCCCCAATATACTGTACATATTTGATATTCAGCTACCTTTCTACTACAGCCCAGTGATTTCCAGCCAGTTTTAGTCTTAGAGTGAAGGAAATAAGTGATCTGTTACTGCAATGCACACGAAGTTCAAGCTTGGTCAGGACTGCTGAAGGATACCTGGCATTATCCAAGTAGATTAAAGAGGATGGCAAATAGTGCAGCTGCAGAAATCAGTTTAAAGCAAGTTGTTGTGACTGAGCCTTCTGCACAGTGCTGGTCCATACCACCTGTCCTAGCATGGTATAGCCTTTTGCCTGTCAAGCAGGACAAAAAAAGGAGCTGGAATGCCTAAGCATGGTGCCCCAGCCAAGACAACACAGCCGGGAGTCAGCGGTGTCAAGGCAGGATGGGGCAGGCTGGGAACGGGGCGGCTGGAACATTCTTACGCCTGATGTATTTTCCATTGCCCAGATGTTCCCCAGTTGACATGAGCTGTGAGACGCTTCATGCGCCAGTCCCGGAGGGTGTTCTGACCCCTGGGAAGCACTAAAGAGGCCCAGGCCTGCCCAGCATTGAGGAGGCACAAAGGTATTTTGAAGCTCACATCTTCTCTTCTACTCCATCCCTGTGCCAGCTTCAGCTGCGGTGCAGAAACTCAGCTGTGGCGTAGGATTCATTTTGTACATTAACCCAACGAGCTAAAATACCATCTGAGACCAACATGCAGCTAATTGCTGTGAGAACAAAACTTTGAATTTCCTGACCTATTCAGAGTTTGAATTTCCCATTAACTCCACGCTCCCATACTAACAGATGGTATACAGGGCGCAGATTCAAAACTCCCTGCGTCAAGAACGTATGCAAAGAGAACAAGATGAGCTCAAGTACACACTCCTGGAAACCTGCTCTTTACATGCCAAATGGTAAACTTCTACATCAATCAATGAACATACCCAATCGTTCCCCCATTTCCATGCAGTTAATGCTGGCTTGAACTCTTGCACCAAAGCTATCTCTGCCATGGGGAGCTGGAAAAGCACTGGTTAGCAGGACTGACTCATCAGCTGACTAGCCCACAGCATCAGCCACAAAGGACACAGAATGCTGGTGGTGGCATGAAGCATGTGGGTGGGAGCAAGGAATAAGCAATCATCTGGCAGCCTAATGCAGTAGGGAGGGCTGACAACAATTCATGATTTATTGCCCCCTCCCGCCCTAAGGCTTCATCCCTCTGCTGCAGTGATTCTCATCATCTCGACGCTGTGGTAGGGCTCTGTGTAGGGAGGGGAATGAAAGGTACATCCCCTGCCTGTGGCCCATGCAATGAAAGGATCAGCAGGCTATCTGAGCTCACCACACCCAGCCCACATAGGGCAAAAGGGTCTCATGGAGGAGAATGGAAAAGCGGTTTGCTTGGTCCTTCTTTCACTCAACAGGAGACGAGAACAATATCATACTAGCAAAAAAAAACAAACCCAAGAGTGTCGCTTTCCCACCAAAGTCAGTCTGTTAGTAGAGAGATGGAAATCCAATTCTGGAATGGCAGATGTAAGAAAAAGGTCCTAGGACAAAGCAAGGAATACAGAGGAAAGGGACAATGTTGTAGCAAAGATGGGAAAAGGGGAAAACAAGCCTATATGAAGAAAATAAGAAAATCTGCAGATGAAGAAGATGCAAATAAAGGAAGAGCATCCAAAAAGAGGTGAGGTGGGCTATTTCTACAAAGGCTCATAGAGAAAATGAGGTGGAAAATATTTCTTAAAGTTTTCCAAAGAAAACAGGTCAACAAACTACAGACAGTGAAACAGGGGAGGAAAGTCACCAAGGTAAACAGCAAAATAAAATTGACAGATTTAATTAAAAGATTGACATGAGAATACAATGATAAAATCCCCCAAATTGTTCACTTGTATCCCATTATCTTCATGCAGATCTGATTTCTCTTTCCAGTGTTCTTACCCTCCAGCAGCCTGCTACTACTGTGAACCTGGCTGCAAAATCATAGAATCATAAAATAGTTAAGGTTGGAAAGGACCTTAAGATCATGTAGTTCCAACCCCCCTGCCATGCGCAGGGACACTTCACACTAAACCATGCCACCCAAGGCTCTGTCCAACCTGGCCTTGAGCACAACCAGAGATGCAGCACTCACAGCTTTCCTGGGCAACCCATTCCAGTGCCTCACCACCCTTACAGTAAAGAATTTCTTCCTCCTATCCAATCTAAACTTCTCCTGCTTAAGTTTGAACACTTTACCCCTTGACTAGCTGCTCCCCAATTTACCTAGCACATAACACTCTCCAATTACTGGAGTGGTGAAGGTGTGAGCTCATCCTTCCCAGGCTTTAACCTTTTCAGTGTCATTTTCGCTTTGCTTCCTCAAAATGCATTCAACTTCAGGCAGCACAGTTTTCAAAAGGCAAGACGTAATAAGGAATTAAGGACTTGACCACTTCTCTTTGTTTCCTCTCCAACCAAATTTTTTTCTTGAGAAAAGTCTTATTTGCCCAAATTTTGGCTACAGTAGGTCTTTCCTGGCAGACTGCCACTGTGGGAAGGAGACTAGGTTTCCCAGTGTCCTCTTTGCCCCTGGAAACTTTCTTGTTACATTTCCCAGCCTCCATTATAGGCATTTCAGGGCACATGAATATGCAGCTTAAAAGTCTTTCCCAACATGATTTTATGTGCTGCTGTATGTATCCTTTGGCAAGAGGGTGATGGAGAGTCACAAGATTGCAGTTTGCAGTGGTAGCTTTTCTCTGGCTGGAGAAACCATTCCATTTTATTTCCTGAACTAAAACCAAGCTAGTTGAACATCATCTTTACAGATCCAGACAGTGGAATATCTGCTGAAGCTAGAATATCTAAAGCAAGCACGTTGACCTTTGTCTGAAGATAGTGACTTGATTTGACTAAAGACAAAAAACAATAAAGAAACTCCTCTTTTCCAAATGACCTCTTGGAATTTAGTGCCCCTGCAGTGTTGCTGCAAGAAGCATGACCTCTGTCCAGAAACTGACCTCTCCTTCCACCTCATTCTGCCCGTGGTGACTGTCTCAGTCACATTACTGGTTTTAAAGACATTATCAATTACTTCCATGACACTTATAGGGTGTGATTGCAAAGCAAACCTTCAAACTGACAGTATCTTTACTTTCCTAGACAGCAGAGTTGTCAGCAACAAGTATAGGGTGGATCACTGTCCCCATATAACATAGCACTTACTACCAAATTTATTAACTATCTCTAAAGTGCTTGCTAGCATCAATAAGAATGAAAACTGGGTATCTCAATGTGCAATACCTTCAAACTGTCTGACATGTTAAAAGCTACATATTTGGCTCTCAAGAAAGAACTGTTCTCTTAAACAGGTACATAGAGATATACTGTTCATGTTTAATTATTGTAAAGTTCTGATGGTTCTGAAGAAGTGTTGGAAGCAATCAACTCCAGCTGAACACATAGTAATTTGAGAGCACTCTGCACCTTGTATGGCTGAGCCATTAATAACTATTAAAGTGACTCCTGTGATTTTAAGCATCTCCAATTTCCTCACACAATTATTACTCTTTTGAGAGGTGCAGGCTTTTTCAAAATGCAGCAATGTAGACGAAGACATGAAAAAGTATGGAAAGAAGAAATGCAGTTCCATTTTTCTCCACTTACTGTCTTAACACTCATAATAGTATATTGGAATATTTTTCCACATAAATTCTTACATTCATCAGTTCAAGATGTATTATCTAGGTTAGACTATTTCTCGTCTCAATAAGTGTTTCATAAAGTATTATTTTCGGGCCATTTTTCCATATGAGGTTTATAGAGGTCATTTGATGGCACGATTTCATTTTAATAAATTATTTGGAACAAAATATAGAGGTTTTGTGACAAGTTTTCAGTGATACTCAACATAATATTAACACACAGAAGACAGCATTTTCTCTACAGATGACCAAACACTCAGGGGAATATATAAGGTTAATACACATACAGGGTTTGCAACTATGCAATTAGTTAAACAGTTATGAAGCTGTTAATGGACTAGAAAAAGAAAACTTTAAATATGTTCTGATTTAGATCTGATCTTTGCTTATTTTTGATCCTCTTCTCTCAATTTATATAAGCTGTTTCCAAAGTGTAAGTAGCCAATTCACTTTGCAGATTCAGAGGTAAGTGCAAATAGCAGACACTTTATTTATTATAACAAAAAACTACAGGCAGAGATTTAC
>JAOEHX010044103.1:36869-56001 GCA_025448015.1 Bolborhynchus lineola
GTCACATCAGTAACAGGTCTGTAAGCTATGCAGTGCAGTGAGGATCACAGTACTAAATAGTGAAATACTAAAATAAGTAGCAGATTAATCTAAAGAACCTAATGAATGAACCTAAGGAATATGAATTGAAGTACTGAGAAGTCCTTGTATATTTTTGAACTAGCCATGGACACATCAGGAGCAGAAGAAAGCTGGAACAGACTGCAAGTTATTGAGGACACTGAAAATCTGGCCAGCTGGGAGGAATTCTTTGTTGCTTTTTTCTTAAAAGGGATTAATTGAATTTCCAATAAAGATAAATATTAGTGGGAACTGGATCACACCAAACACATAAATGAGTAAAAGGAAATGACCCGCTAGTATAAATGCTAAATCAGAAGGACAGAAACCACACAGTGTGTGCTATCCTGCCAGAACTGTCAAAAAGAAAATATATATATATATATATTTTCAAAGATTCAATTGAAGGGGAGAAATGGGTTAGAAGAAGGAAAAACAGCTTGGGGAGAGTGACCAACAAATCTTGGAACTGATGGCTCTTCCAGCAGCAGCAATCTAAGGCACAGCAGCATGAAGACACTGTACCTAAAGAAATGAGGCTTCAGCACACCTGAAGAACTGGAGGGAAAAATCTCAGAGGGCACATATCTAAGGGAAGTAGCAGCAGGATGTTTTTTCAACAAACCAATATTTAAGAGATAAGTGTAAACTATAGCAGTGACAGTGAAGAGTGGGAAATACAAGAAACAGCCATCCTAAAATCCTGAGTTCTTCAGTGACCAGAAGCTCACAGAATTTATATATTTTTTAAATTAATAAAATAAAGCATACAGATATAAGAAGAGAAACAGAAAAGCCAATGCAGAAAATAAGATGCAGCAAGAAAAGGAAGGTTATATAGGGCACGCTGGAAATCCTTTAAAAATACAAGGTTGGGAAAAGAATTTTCTGCTATTCAGCAGAGGGGAAACTACACACAGTGGGAGGAAAAAGGAATAAGAAGAAAGTTTAAGTGTTTACTGCATCTTTTTGCTTCATCAGTTAGGATTAGACAGATAACTGCCACTAAATACCAGCAACAAGGTTAGTACCTCAGGTGCCTGGGCAAGTTTAGTTGCATTTGGCGAGACTCATTGCAATGTATGAGCTGAAGAATACTCAGACCTATCAGCTATTAGTCTATGAGAAATCATTACGGAAAGGGGAGATTTTGAAGAGGACAAATGTGGATTTTATCTTTAGAAAAAGTAAGGGAAGAAGTAAACAAAGGATGGTAAGACTACTAAACTGACCTTCAATTCCTAGAAACATACTGGAGAAAAATTATCAAACAACCTATTTGGAAAGATGCAGAGGTAGTAAGTAGGAGTCAACAAATCTGTCAAGGATATGTTGCTATGCTACACTTAATTAATTATCTTCTACAACTGGACATATGGATGGGAAGAATAGGTATTAAACTTCTTCACAATTTAAAAAAGACTATTCTTACTGTTTCATGCTTTCATAAATAAACTAAAGAATCTTCTCAGAAGGACATCCAAGCTTACTTAAGAATCCATAATCTGAGATAATCAGATTACTGATTATTTGCAGTAAAGTGGAAGGATGCATTGTACATACTGGTGATTAACCTTGAAAAAAAGACAGAAGCAGAGCAACAGGAATGATTTGACAAAATATAGCCCTTGACAAATAAAAAAACAAAGCAAAGGAGCAGGGTAGGGCTGGTTTGTCTAAAGAAGACTGAAGGAAACATGGGACACCACAGCTGTAAAAGCTGAGGTGCCATGAGAAAAGGGAATAAATTGTTCTTCTACAGAAGGAGGGCTTAAACTGCAGTAGGAGAGCTCCAGCTTGGATATTAGGGATTACCAAGGAATATGTGAAATCACTCACATTGCAGATTTACAAAGACAAATGACCTGCATAGCAGATTCTTTACTCAGGAAAGTCCACTCCACACCTGTTTCCTAAAATCTCTAACTCCTTGTGGAAAAAAATGAACTAACATTTGCAGACAGATTTTTTAAGACTCTACAGTAATTCAGTAAAAAATCCACTCATAACTTTAGTCTGAGGCGAGTCAAACAACATGTCTCCATGCTTGACTGTCACTGATTTGGGAAAGATCTGGATTACAATTTAAATAGAAAATTTATAGAAACTTTGAATATATTTATTCACTGAGTTAATCTATGACTCTCTCTATGCCTTATTTAGTCATCCATTAATCTATCCGATTTTCAGCTTTCAAATGAAATGAAATCTGGAAGCAAGTAAATACAGAGAAGGCACTGAAGTCTGAAATAAACACAGGGAGTCAAAATAATACTGCAAGGGAGATTTTTGATGGAATGACGCTGCTTGTATGCATGCATGTCTCTGTGTTTGCACAAGAGTACGTGTGCATAACACAAAATACACGTTTGCATACATAAAATGTCCAGATGGGAAACATAAAAAGATATTGAATGAAATAACTTTTTACATAAATTACGTAGTGAAATACACCGCCACCCCCTTCTTGAGTAATCAAAAAATGTATTCATACTGAAGTCGCTGCATTTACAATCTAAGACTGTACATAACAATGTCAGTTACAATTTATTACAAATGCTTATGGATAAAGCAATTAACATTAATTAATGGTAAGTTGGGGGAAAATTGGAAAGACTTACCACTGTACGTTTAGTTACACTAAGAACTGAAAGATGAGGAGCTTAAAGTCCTAGTTGTAACTGTATTGGTCTACCTAAAATGTCGTAACTATTTTCCTCACAGGTACTGAGAAGCTTAAGTTAGCTGCCTCTCAGACAGGATCTGAAATGGTAAAAGAAAATGGTGCTATTTTTTTTTACATTTATTTACAGAATTGATGCCTATACCAGAAGGGAACAATTTAAACAGACAAAAGGGAGTTGGTTTCGAAGTGGAGCAAGACCACCTCTTTTCCGCCAGTGGAAAAACTGAGAAGTATGAGGTACTAAAGGATGTATTGTCAAGAGTGGTAAAGGAAGACAGACTACAATTAACCAAGATGGAATATGGCCAAGACAGAGGCCCAGCAAGCTCAAGTGGTCACAGCTACTAAGTACCACTCCACTCCCACAGCAGCCCCTCCCAAGGCAATTTTTTGTCAGGGCCAAGTGGCCAGCGCAGCTTCCTGAAGCAGCTGCTATCACCCAGGCTAAGCACTGGTTCAGATCTATGCTGCTTTATTCAAGAGAACTGGTGAGACTGGAAAGCTATTCCTGCAAGCCATTTTGAAGTGCTTATCAGGAAAATGCAAAATGACTAAATGCGTATAGCTTGGGGGGAGTGGGGCTATTAATAGAGTCACTGCCAACTGATAACAGAGATGCAAAGACTGTAAACCAAGCCGACAGAAGAACTGCTGTGAAGCCAAAGGAAAACATTTCTAAGTATGAGGGAAGCAATTGACTGTAGTGACTTAAAATGAAAACTAGAAAAATCTGTCTCAACAACCAGATCTAAATTCTGAAGAGAACCAGGCCTTTGCTTAAACAACTTAACTGAGATGAGCTGGCCATATGCCTCAAGGTACGAACCTGTAATAGTCACCAATGAGGGATTATACGAGTGATGAATGTTCTCTATCCCCCAAAACCTAACTCTTTTCAAAATTATTTTCCTACTTAAAATCAATATGGTGAGGTCACTCCATTCCCTTTACCTGGCTATTGATCTCTACAAACACATCTGTGCTGCACACCCAGTATTGAGGAGTAGCTACTGAAAGGACACCTAGTGGCAAATAAATGAGCATGTCTAGAAACCTCTGGTGCTGTTGGAGGTGTGCAATTATAATTATCATGGAGCTGATGAACTTTCATATATTGAATCTGAAATGTCATATATACCAATTTATGTGCCAAACAGCATTCATGGTTTTTAAAAAATTTATTCTTACAAGTGCTTTTTAAAACCCTGGAATTTAAGCTTAACTTCCTTAAAACTCACTGAACATTCTGTTGAACAAACGATGCCTATGCCTGTGTGCTGTAAGAATGTAAATTTGAATATCCTGAATCTCCACAGCATCAATTTTAGGAATATCAGGTAGCTGAACGGAGCTCATTACAGATACGTTTTGCTTAATAATCAAGCCAAATTTCAGCTTGCTCATCATCATTCCTTGGGCCCTCCATTGTGTCACTCTAAAATATCCTAAGCAATTCCTTCCCTTCTCATATTTTTGTCCTATGAAGACAAACAGCCGAAGCATATAAACTGCATGTAGTTGAGCTAATTTTACTCTCTTTGTTTCTGTCCATTCAACTTCACAGTCGCTTCTTGCCTGTGTTTATTCCAAACCCCTTAATACGTACTAATGCCCTTGTGACCAGGAGATGCCCACAACAGAAAACTGTATTCCAGATGGAGTCATGCTGGTCTCATGCAGAGAGGGATTATAACCTTCCAGTGTAGTGACATGCTGCCTCTGGGCAAACAGACCAAAATCCACACTTGGCTTCCTTGTTTATGTCAACATATCAAATTACAAGCATAGAACTATTTGCTGACCACTGTCCCTCTTCAATTACTGTTTTTATGTTCTCTTTTCCAGGTTTCTCTTTCCTATTGAACAGCAGGTCCTCTTGATTAATTTTCCCTGAGTGAATTAGTACTGATTTGCTATGTCATTTTTTCCAGATACGTTTGGGGGGGGGTTATCCCATTTTACAACATTTCTGTATGCCAGTGCTCTGTTCTCTGTCCTCACAATGTCTATAACAGCTCCCAGTTTAGTACCATCCTTTGATATAAAAAGCCACAAACAAGCCATTTCTGCTCTTCTATCCTCTTTCATCACAACAAAGATTGAATCACTGGTGTGGCTATTTTTGTTTGCTACTTTAGGTGACTTCTTACCAAAGTTTTTGTTTAAAAAAGTCAGATACTGCCTTACTTCTTCACAACTACAAGGAAGTAGATTGTGACATCCATTAAGGACGCTGCAGCTCCTGCCCTTACCTAAACATTAGCACCAATTCCTCACCCAGCTCTGTTTCCATAGCTCACCTCTCCTCCACTCCACCCTCCTGAAGCTCTAGCCTGCTCTCTCATCTTAAAATGGCATGTAGTTTCCTTCCTTTACTATAAACAATGCTTTCTGTAACCCTAGTTTCATGATGTAAACATTTAAAAATAAGAATGAAGGGAACACAAACTATGTGTTCAATTAGGTAATTTGGGGATTAAATTAAATGAAACCTCTCAAAACATGGAACATTTCAGAGTAATGAAGTCTGGCTTTACTTGTTTTCCTTTTATTCCATCTCTGTAAAAAAGAAGACGATGGATCTTAGAAACCCTGGCAGAAGACTAGTAAAGACAGCTGAAGGCGTCTTATTGCTTGTAAATCCAAAAAGAAACTAAAGTAAAGCTCAGAGGAAGGAGCTATAACACTCAGGTATGTGTCCAAAGGGAAAAAGAGGCACTCTGGAAACTGCAGGGTGCTGGAGGCTAGGCAACCAGCTGCCGCAGTCGACATGGGAGTCTCTCGCTATCAGTTGTATTACCATCTGTAATCTGACGTCAGCTTGCAAAATGCCCTGAAATCTGTCAAAGCCTCTTCAAACTGGCATTTCTTTTATATTTAAATATATTATAAAAGCAAGAAACCAACCAAAAGATCTTACTCTCTAAGCAAAAAAAAAACCCAAATGAAAATACAGGGCTCCTTTGTATGCACTGTATGCAATAAGGAATAGTAACAGAAAGGAGAAAAGAGTAGTAAAGGAAGAATAATGTCCCTTTAAAAATGCTTCTGTTCATCTCTGCATTCCACCTGTAAGTTTTGGTCACTCATACTCCTTCAAATAGGGGCTTTTTATTAGTGTCATTTTTTAAACAGCTCTAGGGAGGATTTTTATTGCCAAATCCCCAATCTGAATTTTGCTCTTGTGAACTCTTCAGCAACAGAAAAAATGAAAACTCTCTGCAAATCTGGGAGAATTCTTGTTATGTACCTCTGAACACGCACATTTGGCTTTCATTGTGCAGTGTACCAGACAACTACAAAAACAAAGTGTAGTCTATTTCAGCATTAGTTAACACTTTAAAGTTTGGATCTCACTTATCCTGAAAGACAGTGACCTTTCTGGCCTTTCAAACAAGCCTATTTCCTCTTGGCATACAGCCAACACAGGTAATGCAGTAGCTGTGTGACTTTCACATTGTCTTTAAACAGGTAATGTGAACATGCATGGTAACAGCTACAAAAAGGCAGTTCAGCGTATGCACAGGCATTACACCTGCCCCAGGCATCTTTGCTGGTTTAGGGGCTTTACAATCGTGTTTTCGTGTTTCTGAAAACCTGCTGGGGAAGGGTGAGGGGTATTCCGTTATTTGGTGAAAAATACACAAACTGCATAGAAGGAAATGCACAACATTTCCAACACAACGTCCCAAAATATGTTCAACAACAGGTTGCTTCTTTTTCTTCCTTTATCTCTACAATACTACTTGCTATTTTTACTCAAGTTTGGTAGAAAGCAACAATAAATGAGAGGGAGACTTTTAATGGGATACCAATAACTTAGAGACCTACCTTGGAAGAAACTTTTGACTCGGAGATAGCTGACACTAAGGCGCAAGACAGAAAGCTTGTCCAGCTTCGATACGATGTCGGGCGGAAAAGGCAGGAGGCTGGCCAGATGGTCCAGTTCTGCGTTCAGGCGGTCCCTGTGTCTCTTCGAAGGATTCGATTTTTCATTCCCAACTGCAGGCCTTCTGTGGTGGAGAACACATTTTCGATTACCTGTTTTACCTCAAGATGGTACAACCAAAGACTGAGATGCTGTCTGCAGTTAGTTGGTAACAGGCATATTTAATCTAGCTGAAATGAAGCTCTGTAAAGTTTCTGTCCACTGCCAAAAAGAGAAAACCATTCTTCGTTTGCCATAGTGCAAAGACATGGACATTGGCCTCTTTTTCCACATCTGCCCAGTGAAAAACAGACAAAGAACTGATAGCTCTTACTGAGGACCCTCTCACCTTAGGGGAATGGTTATTATCTTCATGCTCTAGTCATAGGGAAAAACAAATTCTGATCTATGTTGTAGAAATTAGAGTCAGAACAGCAGAGGAAAATACCATGATTAATGCATGAACCCATTGAATACCCCCTGTATTCATTCTAAGTGTCTTAGATCCCTTAGTTTAATGACTCTAAGTTAACCTGTGGATCAGAAAATAAGTAAGAGCCTGTCTTCTGACATGAGCTTAAAAATTATGGGAAGCGGGATAAAAGGCTCAAAAATCCTGTGAATATTCCCACATTTACCTTGCTACACCACTAATAACAAGGATAAGAATTTGGTTTCTCTCTTAAGAGCATTGATTTTCCTCCTCCAACGTAAGGACTGATGTTACTCAGATTTCTAAGCCAAGTCCTCCTAGTCCATCCCCATTTCATGTCCCTCTCATGCAGTAGACAAGACCAGATACCTTGGAAAAGCTATTGTGGAACTGCATTAAGATGAAATACATCACAAATGAGGAAGGTCAATTTTGGTGTGTCTGCTGATATTCTCGCAGAATGTGTAAGATGCTGTTCTCAAGAGAGAAAAAAAGGAAGAGCTGGCATACTTGCACACAATGGGAACCTGATTTCGAGCACGACAGCTAGAGGTGGCCAGTGCTGAAGAACTGACTTGTCTATTAAGAAAGATGACCTAAGTGGTAAGTTTGAGAAGGTGGTTATCTCCACCAGACAGCCATTGCTGGAGTCAGCAGTAGTCAAGTGCATTATCCAGGGATGAGCCACAGGACACTGGAGCCGTAAACTACATGGATTGACAACCAGAGAACAGCTATAGTCCAGTGCTATAGCTGAGCTGGCATCAAACCAGAGGACTTAACGCTGTCTGCTGGTTCTCCAAGCACTCTTGTTATGCCCATGTTCAAGTTCTTGTTGTACCACATTGCCACATTACTCCTGAGGCATTTCTCAATGTCTCTTATTCCTCCAGAATAAAAGACATTGGGGGGGGAAAAAAATCAATGAGGAAAAGATGGAAAAATACTCAAGAATGGGAACAGATAGGCAAGGAAAATATGGGTGTGCTAGCAGTTTCTGCTTTCACCTCACTAAAGCAAGGATCACAACCATATGTATCTTAACTGGTGCTTCAACAGAGAATTGGAGGGAAACTAATTATTTGCAGCACTTTACTACTGCATTTCGATGCTCCACACATTTACTATATTTTTCAATAATAATTCTTTAAGTTTAAGCATTAGTATTTCACAAGATGGTCGAAAGCTTAAATTACATTTGCATGTTCCCCTCTTATAATGTAATATTAACTTATCATTTTTAACCATGATTTTAAAAAATGCTGTGCTTAGGAATTAGTTAAAAAACAGCATCGATGTTTTGTGCCTGTGACTTTGCTGCAAATTGAAAATCTCGTGAGGCAAAGTAGGCATGAAAATATCGTGCTCCCTTTGAGAGCCTCCCTTCATTTCAACAGAACACACTGATGGACAGAAGAATGAAAATATATTTGAGGTAGGTGTCACTGAAAATATGTAATTCCTGTTTTTTTCAATCAAAATTGCCAATACTGATATGTGGACCTTCAATAATACAACAAATTGCTTTCAAAGACATGGGGGAGATCTTGTTGACTGAAATCAGTACATAGCTTTTCTGTATTAGAGAGAGCAAAAGAGCAGAAAATAATGATTTCAACAAAGTAGGAATACTCTTTTTTTTCACTTTTCCAGTTAACTTCTTTTTTTTTCCCCAAAAAAAGTTTGCACATATTGGGCACTAATTTTTGCAGTAAACACTGAAGCTCAGCCATCCTCACTATGACACCAAAAGGATGTCTGCCCTGTGGAGAGCAGTAATTCTGTGGGAATATAGCCTGTTGCTGAGCAGAAGCTGAAGAACATTAGCTTTTACTACTTGCTTTTTACATCTGACAAACCAGAGAAGGAAGGAAGCAATTTAGGACAGAAAAAAAATTAATTCCAAAAAGGAAAATTAGACCGATGAGTTCAAGGGGCAAAAATTGTCAAAATTAAGATTGAATAGAAATAGAAATTGTTCAATCTTACTTGCCACATAAAATAGTCACTGCTCTCTGCCAGAGAGGAATGGTTTTAGGCCATTATGTGCCCCGTGTGTGCCCTGAGTGTAAGGAACAGTTCTCTGGAGATTGCAGGGAATGGTGTAAAAAGACTACAAGAGAAAGTTCAGGACAGAGCCTTCCTGAAAACTTAAGGAAATGATTCAGTAAGGGAGTGAATCCAAACAGAGGTTTGATGTAAGTGGCAATGAGGTGCCAAGTGGATATGATTTTAAACAATGCAAGTTCCATGGAAAGGCCAGCTTAGCTATCGGTAAACTGAAAAGGGCAGGCAGGGAAATTCTTCAGTGGGCTGTTCTGAGGCAAATGGAAATTCTAGCCCTTATTTTGAGCTGAAAGTAGATAGTGTTTGTGTTTCTGTTAAACTCCAGATTCTCGAACTCTGTAGCACTCACTCGATGATACCTTTTATACTCTGCTTTTCGTGTAACACTATTACAGTGAAGTAGCACATGTAAAATAAAGCTGGCATTTCCTTCTTTGCATTGTTAAACCATGCAAATGCTGCTATGCAGTTGCAAGTCCTTGTACCTGTACAAGACCCATATCACCCATCCCTGTTCGATAGGAACTGAGTGTGGGAGCTGTTGCAGAGAACTTTTTCCATTTCGGTAGTATGTACGTAAGGCACTGAGCCATTTGCGCTGTAATGATTCAGTATGCCTATGACACACAGACTGCCACTAGTGTAAACCAGTTTGGTGAGCTTGCAGAGGAATTTCCTGCAGCTACAGCTCTGTCTGCTGCTCTCTACCCTCTGCGGGAGCCCTACCCTGTTAAAGAAATGTTTACTCTGAATAAAAATTTAAGTATCCTTTAAACCAGCAGATGGCCTAAACTGAGAAAAAGCTAATTATTTACTATGATGGCAAGCATTTGGTAAGAATGGAAAAGGAAGAGAGAGACCATAAGATGCAACAAATAGATAGGATAAGCACAAAGTAACAGCAAGATGATGCTCATGAAGGCACTGACCAGCACTCATAGCCACTGAAATGTGCTTGAGCGTTGCATAGGTATCCTGGTAGAGCTGAGCTCCAGTGCCAGCTGTGCATTTGTAGATGTTCACCATCTTCTATGAACCAAAAGGACCGAATGACAGAAAGCTATTTGAGGGAAAGGGGGACCTTTGCCACCTTCTACCTCTTTTGGGTCTTCACAACAAACAAAGGGAAAAGCAGAGCTAATGGTCAAGAAGACATCAAACTGGCAGATCAAATGAGAGGTGGGATAGTGTGATTTCAAGGAAGAGGAAGGGCTATGCCGCAGAGGACCCTAAAATGCAGGCTAAGAAGCAGGAGAGTGCTGCACCTCCTGAAGTCTCTGTTTACCCTGGCACTGGTACGATTCTGGCTGAAGTGGGCAGTTTGGAGCAGTTATTGATACACTCAGAGCTAGGACAGCTGTAATTTGCCTTTAAGTTGCTATAAAACATTACAAGTAACGTTTTGTTGGAGGCAGAGAGTTTTTATGAGATGCCAGGGCTTGAGACGAAGAAGTGGCTGGAGCTCTCAAATGGTAACAGCATTTCCTTAGCATTTCTAATATAAACATTAATTTCAGCACAGTGATTTTAGTTTGAGGTTAAAAGTGAGATCTCTTTCAGTGTTGGTTTAGTTTGCAGATGCTTGAATTACCAGTAAAATGCTCTATTCCAACAGGAAACAAACATTTGGTAGAAAATGTTTCCTTTAGTCAAAAAAACAGTTCTCTGCCTGAAAAGCATATCTGATGGAAAATTTTCAATCAGTCCGAGCTCCAGGTTTTTTAATTGAGTCCATAAAAGCCAAAATTCTTTAGTGTAGACCATATCTAATGGGGTTTGTTTGGCAGCTTTCTGGGGCAAAAGGAGAACAGCTAGGAGAGTTTATTTGTTTGCATGTATAAAAGTAGAACTTTAACCCAATGTACTGTCCGATGAACGCCAACCTAATGAAGATAGTCTCTCCTAGTTCTGTGCAGAGAAGAAGATGTAAACGTACTAGATCCCCTCAGTAAAACCAGCCTTCCACACATTCTTCCACAGTATCATGAGTCTCTGAATTCCTATAAACACTTAAAACAGGGGAGTGACACAGGAAACAGTGAGAGTGCTGAGGCACTGGCACAGGTTGCCTAGAGAATCTGTGGCTGCCCCATCCTTGGCAGTGTCAAAGGCCAGGTTAGATGGGGCTTTGAGCAACCTGATCTAGTGCGAGGTGTCCCTGCCCATGTCAGAGGGGTTGGAACTGGATGATCTTAAGGTTCTTTCCAACCCAAACCATTCCGTGATTCTGTAATTCTCCTGTGGAGCTCCTTCATACATTTTCATTACTGTTCCATAAAACTACCTCAGAATAGAATGTCAGTGCCTGAAAAGCCATGAATATGATGAGCAGTATAATTTAGTGATATCCTGTATTAAAAGCCAGCTGCAGGATCACCACCTGGCTCAACAATCTGATCACAAAAAGCTGATGGAGAAGCAGAGAGTTATCCTCCTGGGCACTGAATATGGGTAGTTATAAACATCGCAGTTGCTCTACAGAGGGGAAATCTGCACCTCTGCCCTTGGAATCCTGACCTGCAAAAGGACTAATCCACAAAACCCTACAGAAATCAAAGTATCCTGCTCAAACTGGCACCTGAGATTGCTTATTTCTTTGTCAGGAGAAAGTTAAATTCTAGAGGCTGCTAATGTTAAAAACAGAGGACCCATCATTAGGACTGGCTAAAGAATTCCCATCAACTTTCTTTTCCTGTGAAAAATTAGGGGTTTCAACTGAACAAATACCTGCCCCAGAACAGGTGGCAGCATCTACCATGATTTATTATGAGAAATGCAAGAGGAAAAGTAGAACAGGGCCATGGCAGAAAATCTGCTAAGCTACAAAGAGAAAAAAGCTGTAATAAAAATGGTACAACACAGTTGAAAATCGCTATTAAATATCCTGTTCAATTAATAGGCTTTGTCTACCCTTCTAAATTCAAGATAAATTATTTGAGGCAGCATAACAGTAAGGATACCTCAGAGTCCTGAAATGTCAGTAAGGTTTGTAGGACTGAAGGACATAGACCTTGAAAAGAGCTCTGTCAGCCAGTCAGTCTTGGTCATTCAGAGCCTCTTTAGATGAGAGTTAGGAAGTCTCTGAGTGAGGGAATGAGCACATGAAAGGCTTACCAGAGACCAAGCCCACAAACAGATAAGGTTTGAGGAAGAGACCAGTGCTACCAGGAACTGAGAAACCATCCTCAGCAAGTGATAAGTAACTAACCACAGAAAATAGATGTCTGGCTCCAGTGCAGGAGCTCACTATTCTAATAATCCAAATTATTCCCTTTGTTTTAACCAAAATCAAGTTTCTTAATCAAATTTTTCTATGTTCTGACTGGATAAGCTCATGCCCAGGTACCTCTACTGCAATCTCATAGCAAAGCTATTTTCAAGGTAGCATACTGCAATGGCTCCTAAGGTGGAAACTTGGTTCCATCAAAGTATGTTGGATTTTGCTTCTGATTTTGTTGAAGCCAGAACTTAAGAAAGGGCTAATGAGGACATTTCCATCCTTTGACAGCAGGCTGTTCTCTTAACCATTGCATTATCTAGAAGTCATCTTTGGGAAAATTTCTAGCTAGCATATGCGCTCCAAACATGAAGCTTAATGTTTCTCAGAGCAACTGCACCTCTCCCTCCTTTCTCACAAGAATGATGATCCATAAACAGTTCTGCACAGAGGTAATGTCAAGTACTAGAGCAGCCCATACCTCATGCAGTTATAAAGTTAAATATCCACATCCATACTTGAACAGTAGTGCTGAAATATTGCATACTTTTTGGATTTAACACTCTGTGCATGAAGAATCATTTTTTTATGTCATTATCTTTGTCTATTGAAATTGTCACCTACGATGTATTTTACACTAAAAGAAATATTTTTAAGTGGGAACAAGTAGTGCATGTTCAACTACTCTCCAAAACCCAAACAAAATCAACAGATCTCACTCAAACATTCAGAGACACTCCCCTTTGACTTTGGACCAATATATACAACTTTAAGCCAAGTGGGTTATTTTTAGAAGCTCTGAGCAACCAAAAATAGGGAAATCTATTTTAGTTACCTTTTCATCCTTAAATCATCTGTGAAGGCCACCAATGCTACTTCATGATCTTAACGCAGTTAAAATGTGTGTTTCATAACCATATAATCAAGTGTAACACAGAAGATGTGGGATGATTCTATTAAAAACCTTCATTTCACAGAGTGGTTTATGGCATCTGGAAATTATTTTACATTTGAGCGATAGCAACCTTCTTCCCCTCCCGTTTCAAGCATCTTGTAGTAACAACTTCCCATTGTTTTCTTTCTTTTTCTGCTTTGCCTTCACACATACAATTCCTCTCTCCCATTTTTCTCCTAAGGAAAGCAACCCCATAGTAAATAGCGGTTTGAAAATTATGTGTGTTTTATGCAAGAAGTGAGTCACCAGTATGCTTTTTCAGTTGGCTGAACTGACCCACTTTCCAGGCTCACACATGTTGGACGTAGCGATGCCCCAAGCAAGGCTAAGCCAAGGAAGGGGGAAGCCAGCACACTGGTGTCACTCGACACACAGCTTCTCCTTGAACAGGCACCAGGGAACACAGAATTGCAGCTGCAGCAGCCACCCCTCCAGCCCACCGCCCAGCTGACATTTAGTCTAGCACTATCTTCTGACTAGGAAAAAGCACTGTATGTTTTCTCACAGCAGTGTACTCTATGTACACACTGAGTACACACTGCAACTACCACTGGACTCCTCCTGGGACCCCTAGTGATGGGTAAGGACAGTTTGACCCACACTCAACATCCTTTCTGTAGCCAGCCTTAACCACAAAAAGCCAGCCTCCCAGCCAGGGGTTTCTCACTGCAGAGAAAGCTATTAGGTCACTCCTGTGCTTGTGGACCATAGAGGAAGGAACTCCTTCTTTTACCACATTTCCAGCACATACATTTGGAGGGAGATACCTCCTGATGAATATGATACTTAACTGTTTCTGAATGGGTTTCCTCCTTTTTCTCCCAGCATATAGGCATTCCCCCGGAGGAATCATTGTTTGGATGCTGCAAAACAAAAGGAGTATGTTTCTTAGTTTAGAGGTTTCTGGATTTCATATTGCTGTACAAAATGACAGCACCAAGAAAGTTCAGCAGAGGAAAATGTTTGTTCCTTCAGTGTGGGATTCAACAACGCTAAAAGCATGGTGGCATTAGTTATGATAGAAGATTAAGGCTTATTCCTCTTTCCTACCTTAATATTATTAGAATATTGATGTTTATATTCAATTTCCATTTTTTCAAATTAAGCATTCCAGATATGGTATAAAATAGGTATAAAATACATCCTGTTTATTGGATATCCAAATTTTTTTCCCCTTCTAGGTTCATTTTTAAACTCAGCTAAACAAATAAGAATGAGTAATGTTACCCATTGTCTTCTGCAGGGAGGATCTCACAGCTTTTTTAATACACAGGAATATTGTCTTCCACTACTGACACCATGATAAGTAGGATGCAATTATTCAAATCAGCATTTTTCCAGGTCCTCACATCCTCATTTTTAAAGGCTGAAATTCTATCTGTCAGCAGCTTGAGAAGTGACACACAGTATTGTGGTTAGCACTAGGACTCAAGGCAGTGTTGGTGGAGGTGACAATTTTCAGATAAAACTTGATCTTATTACTGCTCCCTTTGAGCACATTAGCCTTAGAGACATTGCAAGCTCTGAAACAAGTCTTTGCATTCAGTTTAAGTCTTCTGGAGATTAGCTGAATATCAAGGTCTCTTGATTTTTCTGTATGAAAGGCTATTCTAGTCTTGCTGTGTGCTGTTCAACAGCAGGTGCAGAGTGCCTGAGAAGTTACTGTATCTCAAGAGTATTTGCTGCTTTGCACAAGATGTGTAATAAGGAGGAGCTTCTATGTTCCTGAATCGGATCCCATGCTACTGAAGAAATGTATGCCACGTAATGCAAATCATAAACCTTCTGAACTTCATTTAAAAACTGTTTAGAGGAGCTTTGCTTTCCATTGAGAGACAGCTTTCTGACAACTAGAAACCTTTCGCTTCCCAGCTGAGATTTGTTCATGGTCATTTGTTCTTCTGCCAACATTGTCTTTTAGTTTAAATAGCTCTTCCTCCTCCGTTGTGTTTACTCATTGGCATATTTTTAAATATCAGTCATATCTTCAGTTAGCCTTCTTTTTTCTATTCTGGGACAATCCAAACTGGTTTATGCCCCTCTCGTGTTACAAACTTTGTACTCTTCCTATCATCTTAGGAGCCTTTTTTTTCTCCTTTCAGTCAATCTGTTTCAGACACGGATAAACATAGTACAGTATAGTAAGTAAAATCCAGAAGTATTTAATAGATGCATATATACACATATTTATTGACACACCGTTAATTCTTATTGGGAATTATTTCACTTGCTGGTTTCATGACTGGTTTTTTCCTTTTTCATAGCCATTATCAAATTCATGGCTCACAGTCATCCTGTGGTCACCTAATATGCACAGTTCTCTGTCATCATGCATCGTTTCCAATAAACAAATTCACAATTTGTGGATGAACTGACTTCTAGTGGCCAAGTGCCTAGGCATCCCATTCATGCAGTTAATTTCCAGTTCATTTTTGCTATGTGAGAACTGTATTCTTTTCTCTGTTGATAGAGTTTATTGCTACAAATCTAGTTTTGCATGAAATTTCTTAGTAAAAATGCGATTGTATCAAAACTGATAGTTGAGGGACTCTGCTTGTAGTTTCTCTCCTTTTCCTTTCAGCACGGGCTGTTGACCCCGTTCCTTTCCCCAACTCTTAAAATTCTTATCTAGTCCTCAGCAGCACAGCATCCTTCACTAAATTGAGTTAGATTAGGTCTACCACGTTTCCATCATCTGGAAAATTAGGTGTTTGCACAGCAGACAGCTATCAGGTTACTTTGTCAAAATCATCTAAGCCTACATTCCAGTTTTACTCCATTACACAACTAACCACAGCCATTTATTGTTCTTTCCTTGAGAATTCATTCTAAAATGATGCATAATATAGAGATCAGACAAATAAGTCAGTAGTTGCCTTCTCTCAATTTTAGCTGACGATGGAAACACCAGTCATTCCCCAGTTGGTGCAGTGCCAGGTACAGAACACTTCTGGAAATAAACAAACCCCTTCTTTTTTCCCTATTACCAGGGTGACTTCATGTGACCTGATATTGGTAAATTGCCTGGCCAGAATCTATGAGTGATATGATAGAGTGCAACAAATACTGTTCCAGGTTAAGAAAGTTTGTTTATCCTGCAGCCTTTGCTTAGATAACGTCTTCTCACCGTCTTCAAAGACCTGGTTAGTTTAGTCTGGTCTACAGGCTCATTTTTTGCAACAGTGAGAGTTAAAATTTCACCTACCCTGGTGGGTTTTCTGCTCCAGTGGGAAGCCTAAATAGATGTCAAAAGAGTTGCTTCAGTTTCCTGTGAGACCTTACATTAAAACACATTTTCTTTTTATTCATAGTGGATTGACCTTGGCTGGACACCAGATGTCCACCAAAGCTTCTGTATCACTTTCCTCCTGAACTGAGCAAGGGAGAGATAGGGACAGGGAGAGATCACTCAGCAGTTACTGTCATGGGCAAAAGAGATTCAACTTGAGGAAAGTAGTTTAATGTATTACCAATCAAAGTAAGGTAATGAGAAATAAACCGAAATCTGAGAAACACCTTCTCCCCACCCCTCTCTTCTTCTTGAGCTGAACTTCACTCTCAAATCCTCTATCTCCTCCCTGCCAATGGCACAGGGGAACAGGGAATGAGGGTTGTGGTCAGTTCATCACACATTGTCTCTGCTGCTCCTTCCTCCTCAGGGGAGGACTCCTCACACTCTTGCCTTGCTCCAGTGTAGGGTTCCTCCCACAGGATGCAGTCCTCCACGAACTTCTCCACAGCAAGTCCTTCCCACAGTTCTACATTAAGTGCTCCAGTGTGAGTCCTTTCCATGGGTGCAGCCCTTCAGGAACAGACTGCTCCTGTGTGGGTCTCTTGCATGGGTGCATCCTTTAGGAACAGACTGCTCCAGGGTGGGTCCCTTCCATGGGTGCATCCTTCAGGAACAGACTGCCCCAGTGTGGGTCCCTTCCATGGATGCAGTCCTTCAGGAACAGACTGCTCCAGTGTGGGCTCTTCTCTCCTCAGGGTCACAGGTCCTGCCAGGACCTTGCTCCAGTGCAGGCTTCCCGCAGGGTTGCAGCCTCCTTCAGGCATCTCCCTGCTCTGGCATGGGGTCCTCCATGGGCTGCACGTGGAGATCCACTCCTCATGGACCTCCATGGGCTGCAGGGGCACAGCTGCCTCACCATGGGCTGCAGGGGAATCTCTGCTCTGGCAGCTGGATCACCTCCTGCGCTGCGCTGACCTGGGTGTCTCCAGGGCTGTTGCTCTCATGTTCTCACTCCAGGGTCTGGCTTCAGATTCCTTTGCAGTTTTTTCCCTTTCTCTAACTATGTTATCCCGGAGTCAGTCACTACTACTGTTGCTGATGCGTTTGGCCTTGGCCAGTGGTGTTTACATCCTGGAACCAACTGACATTGGCTCTGTTGGAGAGAAGCTTCTAACAACTTCTCACAGAAGCCACCCCCGTAGCCCCCCCAACAAAACCTCTGCCACGCAAACCGAATACAATATTGTAATACTTTCGTGTTCTGAGTCCTTTCCGTCCATAATATGAATGTATGACTCATAGTTCATATTTCAAAACAGTGTCACATGCTAGACTTCCCTTCTCTTGCTTTCAGGAGCAAAATTAGAAGGAGGAGAAAGACTTGGACGGCATAATTCAACTGAAAACTGAAAGTTAAGAGTTCGTCTGTTTTCCCAAAAGGACCACTTCGGTTTTAAACCCATTCTGATTCAGCTGATGAATATATGACAGTGAATAGAAATAAATAAAAAGACCTCAGTACTCAAACAACTGAAAACCAGGGAAAAAATAGCAAACAATATGATCTAGAATTTATGAAGTGTAAACTGCTGGTTAAGAAAGACAAAGGCCCAAAGGAAAATTCACAAGTTGCAGCACTGAAGAGAAAAAGATAATACACTTTTTAGAAGACTATTATGAACAAAATAAGTCCAAGATGGAGATGGCTGTATGTTAGAACTGAGCAAAAGGTGACAGTGTTCAACCCATTTATTTCTAGTCTCTGAAAAGCAGAATCCTGCACTTGCATCAAAAAGAGAATAAACCATGCACTCTTCCGGCTTTCTGCAGGAACTTTCTTACAGAATTAGGACAAGTGGTTACCACAGCAGCATGGTCTGAAGCACTGCTTCAGCCACTGAACACCATCGTCCTAGGTATGCACACAGCCAGGAGGTGCTTCTGCTACTACCACTACTGCCAATAGTGGCAAGCAGATAAAATGAGTTTGAGAATGAATGTACAGGAATAATGACAAAGTCAGAAAGCTCATGGCTAATGCTCCTAAAAATACAGCTGAAAAAAGCACATGAAGTTATTGAGCTGCAGAAAACCACAGACTAAGAAAACATTTTGTTTAAAAGCTGAAGAAGAGCACATCTGCATGGTCCCGCCTGGACTGTGCCCTCTTCTGATGTCTGCTGAGAGCAGTGATCCCTGCTCTGCTCTGCTGGAACAAAACAGCTTATCTCCACCACTGCAGGAGGCTGTGGGCTTACCAGCCCACCAGCCTCAGCTGTGAATGAGAAACAGGAAGCTGGGGGAACCGCACTCAGCTGCTCAGACCAATTGTGCTCTTTCCTTTCTCTTTCCCTCTGCAACACTTGAGAGTCCTCACATGTTTGAAGGCTGAAGATGAACCCAAAGCAGCAACCTTCCACCCCTCCAGCAGCAGGAGAGAGGCCATACAAGCTTGAGGATCTTCAGCAAGAGGAGAGCTGGAGCTGAAAGGAACAGAACTGCTGGGAAAGGGCAGATGTGAGCCGTGATCATTTACTTATGTCTGATGCTTTTA
>JAOEHX010044104.1:0-35510 GCA_025448015.1 Bolborhynchus lineola
AAGAGACAATTTGAACAGTTTGTGCTTGTATTTGAACATCTGTCTCACAATGGACAAAACCTTGACTACCTGCAATTCTCTAATGTTGTCTCAACGGGCACATTTCTCCTCACTTGGTGCCTAATTACAGTGATGGGACTGAGCAGAGAGGTTCTTCTGCTCCTCTGGGAAAGCTGCCTGTCTGGCATAGCTGGGAGAAAGACCAGGTTGACCCTTACAATCTCCTTTCAGGGAAGAGCACCCTGGAAATGATGAGGGTTGACCTAGGATTGCATACATCAGTTTTGCTATTTCTGGCTTGTCATCCGCTGAGGAGGACACTGTTAAGAGCAGTTGCTCCAGACTTGTTAGGACTTCCGGCAGACATGCTGAATTGCTGTATGTTTCTCTGATAAAGTAGAATTCTAACCAAAAGCAGCAGCAACAATTAATGATGATAACATCTATTTCTTTTGGTGTATGCGAAGTACCTGTCTATAGATGAGGAGTAAGAGGCTTTATTACTCTTTCAGCACTGCGTGACTTAAAAACAAAAAAAAAAGAAGGAAGTTTTCTGATCCAGTGAGCCTCTATGTTTTGCTTTTTCATTGAAAAAGCATGTGCATCAGAAGGCTGTATTAACTCATGGGCACAGTTTCATGATAAGATGCCGTCTCTGGGAGAGAGAACGCTGGAAGGGGGGGTCACTGAATATACTGTCTGAGGGCGCTAGAGACACAATGACACTGCAAAGCTGGGGTATTTACTCCAGGGAAGTGGCTGAGCACCATCAGTTTGCAGAGTGGTGGACTTTTCAGAGAGTTTTAGAGTTGTGCAGTCCTGAGCAGCATCCAGGGACTCATATGGGAATGTCAGGTCTTAAACACATGCTTAATTTTTAGCATATGAACAATCCTATTGACTATGTGGTTAATGTATATAGAGGTGCTAACTACATGGAAGCACACATAGTTGGGCTCTCACTACAGCCCAATTTGCAATGCACTCTCTCCTGAGAAAGCAGATAGGAGGGAACAGTGAATCACCATCACTGCTACTCACAGGTTAGTGGCATACCTGATTACAGCTTGACTGACATCAGTACTGTGCACCAGTTGTGCCTCCCTGTCAGTACACACAGCAGTTTACAGAAGTGATGCTGCAGCAACACACAGATGCAGTAGTTTTGTTTAAAATAAGCTTGCTGGCAAGATAAAGAAGTAATTTGTCCTCCCCCTTCCTTTTGTGTTTCAGCTGCAGGGAGCCATGCCAGTCAGTATGTTGTAGGTTATTCAGAACCTGGCAGAAAAACTCAAAATCAAAAGGCAAGTGAATGGGGGTGGAAGGGAAAGACTTTGAATCAAACATACTCTTTATACCTTTTATTTGGTGCCAAAAGTTCATGATCTGAGTGGAAGCCATTAGCACTTGAAAAACTCCTAGTCCCCCAGACCTCTCTCTATGCCTGGGACTAGGATGGGTGGAAGTTCTGTCACCTCACTTATGTACCTAAAATTAGTCATGTAAACCCAGGTCAGTCAGCTTGAGTGTCCTCAGGAGAAAAAGTCACCTTCATGTGCAATTCCTGTTGCCTTAAGACACCGGTATACCTCTTTCTCTTCACTGGGTATAGAATGAGGCTTGGGTGTTTAGTGTTTCAGACCACTGTACTTTAAAGTGTCTGAAATTAATAGGAGAATTGCCTTACTAAATTGTGATAGAAAAATGTCACTAGGCATGCTGGATCAGACCCAAATTCCACTTACATAGGTGCGCTACTATGTGCCCAAGTCCATGGCAGGTGGCTGGGAAGGAAGCAGGGTAAGAGGACAGAATACCTGCATCCCATAGCAATTTCTTGCTCAGCAACTTCATCCCACCAAGACCCTCAATTTAATTTAAAAATCAGTAACTGCCAGGCCAAGATACAAACTGCTTGATCTCAGTTCTGTTTTGAAGTACCTGTATGTAATATTAATCCAGAGGTCTGTGAGTACCTTTGCATACACCCTGGATACAACTTGCTGGAAACACGTGGGTTCATGGACTTCTGAAGACTGCTCAATTTCATGGAAACACTGCACAGAGATTTTCTTGCCAGGCATGGACATAAGCTAGTCAGTAGAGATCTAGGATTACCTAAACTTGTGCCATTTTTTGTACCTTCCTATATTCCTTCTGGCCTCCATGTGCCATTCCAGCAAGGTGTGGGCCTCCTGTAGGTTCTGCACCATATCTATCAGCCCTGTGCAGATTTCTCATGGGCTTCATGCTGTCTCATGTGGCATTAAGGGCTTCTGCTTTGACATCTGAAACCTGCTGGAGGTGGCTTGTTAGCAGTACGCTAGCAAGGTGCTGCTGTCAACTACGTGGGCTGCAACAGGACCTTACAAACCTGGTGCACATGGACAGACCTTCACTGAAACTAGATCTTATTCCAGCTGCTTACCACTAACTCCTCTGCTGAGCACAGTGCTCTAATGACACTTTTAAACCACACCTATTTTTGATTTATCAAATATTCTTGGAGTTTATCTCTTCAATGGTTTGGGGTTTTTTCCCCCCTCACCTTTTGCCTCCTTTTCTTTCTTATTTAGTTTTTAAAACCTGTTTTATATGTCTGGATCTAGAAACCACATTTCTCGTTAGGTAACATTTCTTCAAGCTAAGTGAAGAAATAGCGTTATATTCAAGAGGATGATTTAAAGGTAGCTTATTCAGTGCACCAGAGCCTTTCTGCTGACACTGAAGGTGATGTGCCAGATCTGCACATAGAACAGAGAGAGTAGAGCATTTATGTCATAACTTCCCTTTAGTAAGCTGAAGGTGTTTATGTGCATCATAAATATATGTGCATTATAAACATTTAGACATCTGCTGGGAAAAGCATAACTACACCAAAAATGATTACAATATGATCAGGATTCACAGTTTTCTTATCATCCAAGAAAACTGGAATCCTCAAAAAAGGATCTCTGCACAAAGGTGTTCACCAGTGTCCAAACTAGAGTGACTGGGAAATAGAGATTGGTCCAACATGAAGAGATCATTCCAACTAACTCATTAGCCTTGGTTGAACAAAACCCAACAATCATTTAATTTCACTTAGTCTTACTCATCTGGAGTTCTTCTCCTCTTCTTGTTTAAGTCTTTTTGACAAGAGTTACAGGGAAAAGACAGAAACTGTAACAGAGTCCAAAAGAATATATCCCAAAATTAAAACAATGTTTTCTTTCCCACACTCCACACAAACCCTCTCCCTCCCCTCAGAAAATCCATCGAGCCAACCAACAATGTAAGATTGTCATTGCAAAATTAAATAAACTGTCTTAGTTTTATGTCATTGGTCCTGCACAAATAGGAAGATCGGTGTGGCTGGTACAGGTAGGGTAGGTAGAAGATCCCTACATAGGAATGGAGGGCTGGGGGAAGAAATTTAGATTATATGCCTGGAAAGAGTTTTTTAGACTTCTAGGGAGAGATATGTCAAAGAGGCCTTTCTGAGACCCAGGAAGGACGCTCCCATCTGTGAAGGATCTTCTCTAGTGTGAAGCTAGTGCAAAGCAGGGCGCTCCATGTGTGGGCTGGACTGCTTCCCACCTCCCCCAGCAGGATATACAACCAGGCTCCCAGGTTCTCTGATGGAGCAGGAGACGGCTGCCCTAAGGACAGTGTAGCATTTAACATAGGATCTAAAAGCCTGCCTGCATTCTGTGTGCTGTCTGGAGGGACACCTCAGGCTGAACCCCAGCTCATTCTCTGCTCTTCAATTAGACAGACTAAAGCTATCCAACTGGGAAATGTGTACACTTAGACAACTGTATTTCCCAGATGTGCTAGAGCTTCACTTCTGCTCCTACAGGCAATTCTCATTGTGCCAGCAATGAGGCTATCCAAAAATAGGCTCCAAGGGAGCTGCAAATCCCATGGAAGGCAGCATCATCATGGTGTCTTGAAAAATATACCTAAGAAAACTTGGAGCTCCCCCAGCTCGGTGCGTGTGGATAGCTATGGTGTCAACAGAGCCCTGTGGTGCATTTGAACACTAGGAGAGGTCCCATGGGAGTACAGAGAGTGAAGACAGCTTCCAGTGACCAAAGTCCCAAGCAAGCATGGAGCTTGGCACCTTTGAAGATGGAGTCTTCAGGGGTTTACAAAGTAAGGGTAGGATCCACCTCACCTAACAGTTGAATGAGTAGGTCAGAATGCCTTTGCACAGTGAGAAATGGGCACAATTTAGCCCCTTCTAAACCAGAGGTGATTTGCTCTGTGCGAATTTACTGTGGACTTCTAAGGCTAGGGCAGATAAACCCTACTCTAGGAGTCCAGCTTTGTACATCTGTCTCCTAAAATTGTAGCTGGAATTTGCACACATTCATCCCTGTTAAACCAGATCCAGTCTGCCCATTTTCAACCAGCACAGGCTTGGATTGGTGGAAAAGTGTTACAAAAAGCCAGTCCAAAATACTTTGATCTTTCTCATTCTTAACCACTTCAGATTTTATATGCTATTATTTCAAATTCTGAGCATGGAGGAATGGAAAAGTGGGTGTCACTTCAAGTGCGTGAGATCACAAGGCAACAGCATGAAAATCTTGGAATCTTACTATTGTCTACAACTAGATGTATGTTTCTCTGAAATGAAGAGTTTTGTTTATAAACAAGCTTCTCTGTTTACATAGGATCTCTAAAATACAGATTATAAAGCCATTTAGCAGAGATTTGATTGACTTTATGTAGCTGAAATCTCTCTGCTCTTCTCAGTTAGAAGCATCTGTGAGTTCCTCTCCTTGAGCCACAAATGACTCAAAGAATTTAGTCTCCTTCGCAATTCATGTGCCTTTTCTGAATGTGCATGTACCATATAAACATAAATGGTTAGCTACTGGAGTAATTATGAAATGCACTTGGAGATTAATTATTGTTTTAAAAACACATATTGTAAAAATTAATGGTAAATATTTCTGGAAGAAGTTTACATTCTTTTTGTCTTTTCAAGTATAAATAAATTGGGTTTAAAGAGGCTATTACATTAGCAACTGGCAAGATGCTCACTTAATCCATCATGTTTCCATAATCACAGAGCTCACAGAGGAATGATGGACATGGGACACAGAGGCTTTCTTCTCTCGTGCAAATGTACACCCATGGATATAACCCCCTATAAAGAACATTTTATAATACTTCCCCTTAGTCCCTCAGGCAAAGCCAAGGTCTGTAGTAGGGCATAATATGCATGTTCTGCATCACAGCCCTTTTCTCCATGGGCTTCCATGGGATACTTGAGCAAAGGCCAGATCACACTAAGTCAGCGCAAAAACATCTACTGACCTCAGCTCAGGTAAGAGCTGTATGTTCTGTTTGGCCTGGCAGTATATAACTTGTCTTCTCCCACTCAGTAGAAATCTGTGCTGACTGCAGTGGCTGTATCAGCTTTCCAGCTATCTTCTCTCCTCTCAGCATCACTAAATTTGATGGTTCTACCATTTTAAGCTTAGTTCCCAAAGCAAGAATGGATTAGGTTAAGTGCAGCAGGAAAGCCATGTATTTGAATCCCTGGCTTACCATGTTGTAACACCACTCATCTTCAGTTCCAGACAGGCTGCTGGTCAGGAAATCAACACTCTAGGCTGATACAGCATAAGCATAATTAAATTGTTGTAGTACGCATACAGGTGCTGAGAGAGGACAACATCAAGCATTTAGTGTATTGTCATTTGCCACAAAGATAAGAACAGATATAAAAGGGCTGGAAGCCTCAACTTACTCTGTGCTGTTAGGGGGCAAAGGGTCAAATCCAATTCCCCAGGACTAAAGCCACCTTGACTGCATGGTGTCATCTGGATCCTCCCACCATGTGACAGCTCAGAGCCATAAATTGTCTCACCATCACCTCACTGCTAGGTGGTCCTTACATCTGCCAGAGGAGGTCTTTTTAAAGCAGCCGACACCTGGTAATTCCAGTCTTTAATCTTATCTCTGCAGATTAATGGCAGATGTAGACCAGAATTTGAAATATCCCTAAGGCAGGCACCTCCAGGGCCTCGTTTGCTCACACTGCTTTATTTAGATCTGTTGCTTCTGGAGCAACAGCATACCTTGTTCTTGCCAGATTCATCTGAGTTCACACTGCACAGCCACCAAAGCATAAGGGCATGCAAGCAGCCATGGAGACACAGGCGAAAGATGTACCCATCCCACTAGCCTGGCCAAAACCAGAGGTAATTGGTAATTCAGTATAGAAAGCATCTGGCTGAATTCTTCATTGCAAATCACAAAACAAATTACAGGAGGCTGTGCCGAACAGTCTTCATCTGAGATGCCTTTCTTTACCTTTTCCTAAGGACTTGCAGCGTTTTTAGAATCTTCTTGTCTGTTAAACAAACCAATTCAGCAGCACTCTGAGACATTTCCCTTCGTCATTCATCTCTTGATCAGTTATTTTCCTGGTTAGACTGGAAGTTTTCTGATTGTTGTTTTGTTGAAAGGAAGCCTCAAAGCATCTCTAAAGATCACTCTCTCTTTTCCTTCTTACTCTCTAGTTTAGTAGTAGGCAGTCAGTCTTACTGTCTTATTACAGTCTTACATATTGCAGCCTTGATTAAACCTCTGAGTATGCAAAAACCATCCTGAGCTTTGAGTTGCTTTTACTGAGAAAATAACTTCTTGGAATGTGACTTCCTTTCCTTCCTTACCTTCCTGCACAGAAAGTGGATTTAGACAAATTTTCTTGACTTTGCCCTGTCCAAGTTTTCATTGTCTTTATAATATCTTACAAAAGCAATATATTCAAACTAGTTTATGGCAACATTGTTTTATAGGCACTGCCCACATCATGCTAACACAGCAGATGAACCAAACTGGTGGACTTAGTCAAAACTCTCTATTCCTCATTTTGCCTGTGTTATGGATTCAGGTCCATTGCAGATCTTAACACAGGAAGTGTTTGCTTCAGTAGTTCTGGTTTGGAAAATTTGGAACAGCCATTACAGTGAGACTTCAAGCCAAACCAGCAGAAACTCTGCTCATGATTTTCGTTCTTCAGAGCTTCTATGTTCACACACAAAGGCTGTTGCAAGACCTTTGAGGTTGACAACCTTCTTCAACTTTGGTTTTAAGAGTTGAGCCACATTGCATAGTTCCAGTAAATAAGCCTATTTCAAGATCTGATCTGAGGTGCTGGTGGATTCACGTGCCACCACTAGTGATTACTTTCCCTGGAAAAGGAAACAATGCCTAACTTAGGGTTACTTGAAAACTATGAACAGGGGTTTCCATATGCATTACACATGTTTTTGTTCTAGGGGGAGTTTCCAGTATCCTCAGGCAAACCAACTACAGCAGTGTCCCTGAAAAACTGGCAGGAAGGAAATAACTGTTTTGCCAGATTAAAAGGGTAATATGTGCATGTTGTAACAGAAAAATGTTTTACAGTTTAGTCCCTTCCAAGTCAAAGCATACTTCAGCTCCTTTAGCTGACAAAAGGTGTATATGATTAGGTTTTTGCCTGTCTTCAGTGAGTATAACTGCCTTGTAGATAATACATAACTATCTTATTTTCTACTGGGATTTACACCATTCCATCAGTGAACAAAAATGACCTCTCTAAAGTGCTGCACAGTCCTCCCATCTATTAGGAAAAGCTTCTTGCAGAATGCTTGTTCAAATGTCTTAGGAGTGCCTGCACAGAAATACATTTGCCTGACAAAGGGTTGGGGCTTGCTGCATTATTGTAACTCTGTAGCTGCACAAAAAACCGAGATACTAGTCAACTAGTATTTATTTTCTTACCTTTTGTAGTGGTTAAAGCCAAGCAGTAAATCTACCACAATGTCGTTAACTCACCACCCACCTCCCCCATTCTTCCCCCCACTCTCAGGGTGATGGGGAGGAGAATCAAAAGAATGTAACTCCCACATGTTGAGATAAGAACAGTCCAGTAACTGAGGTATAACACAAACTATGGCTGCTACCACCAATAATAATAATGATAAGGGAAATAACAAGGGAAGCAAATACAACCTCTCACCACCCGCCAACCGATACCCAGTCTGACCCGGCAGTGAGCTAACTCTTCCGGGTGACTGCCTCCAGCTTATATAGTGGGCATGATGTGCTGTGGCATGGAATACCTCTTTGGTCAGTTTGGGTCAGGTGTCCTGCCTCTGCTTCCTCCCAGCTTCCCCTCTTTCCTGGCAGAGCATGAGGCTCAGAAAGTCCTTGGTCAGACTAAACACTCTCGGCAGCAGCTAAAAACATCGGTGTTATCAGCACTGTTCCCAGGCTGAAAGTCAAAAACACAGCACTGCACCAGCTACCGAGAAGGAGAAAAATGACTGCTACTGCTGAACCCAGGACACCTTTCAAGATTCTCACCCACAAAGGTAAGCACAATAGGTTTATTTGGAATGTATGATATTGCTTTTTTTTTTTTAGTAAAGTAAATAGGAACCATATACACACCTACATGTGCACTCTAACATTCTCTAGTGATCTGGCTTAAGAGAGAGCAGTGAGCAATGTGAAGCTCTCAAACCCTGTTATGTGATCTGACAATGACTGCATATACATTACAGGCTGTAAGGACCTCACGCTACCTACCACTGCAGCCACAGGTTTAAATCTCCCATATTGACTCAGAAATATCACAAACCTATACACACTATAAAAGAAGCTTTCTTTTTCACCAGATGAGCCATAGTGGTGTATCTACCCAGAAATGAGGACTCTTCTCCAAAGGGAATCATAGGCAGAGCAACTTGCCCAAGGCTTCTTCCTCCCGTGGTGGCTCAGCACCATTCTCCACACTTTCCAGCATACTGTTCCACTGACCAGCCTCCCTTGTCTCCCTCTTGCCTCATGTTGATGCCAGACCTGCACACCAAGGCCACTCCTCCCATGGCTGCCCATCTGCCTCTGTCACCACGCAGCTGCAGGGAGCACCAGCTCATGAATGCAGAAGATGATACGAGGCTTATGATGTTCATCTGTCTAGTCACCAGCACTTATGGCCATGACACAGCAGGAGCCTGGGGATGCAAACACAGCTTTGCAGCACCAAACAGCAGAGAAAGCGCGCAGAGTACAATAACCCCTCACTGCTTACTCCATCATCCCCAATACTCTAATGCACGGTTGCCAGCAGATGGCACTCATATGTTTGACCTGGCCGCAACCTTGGCGCATGAAGTACTGTGAAAACAGACAGGTTATGCTTTGTCCCTGTATGTTTCATGGGCTGTTGCTTTCTATTCGTTTACCTCACGGTTAGGGCTATGACTTCAGCATGGTACATATCCCAAGGCAAACTGGAACGCTGTGGACTTGATGGACAGAAATATCTCTTGGTGGTAGAGGGGCAATGGCTGCAGGGGTCCCTGTGTCCCATATTCAGCTGAATAGCACCCACAGCTACACTCCCTTCCAGCTTTTGTAGAAGCAAGTAGTAGGGTAAATATCTCCATCTCAAATATCCCAGGTGGTGCCAGATGACCTCTCCAAACACACACTTTAACTCCAACCATCAGCTTAAAAAGCAGCTGAAGAATAAGATGGCCAGCAAGGTAACAGAGCAAGGAGGAAGGGGAATGTGTAAAAGCCAACACTAGAAACGGTCAATGCAACCATCAGACTTGATCCAGCTGTACACATGGATGATAAGAGATTTGTCCTGCATCAAAGGACATCCTTTAGAAAGATATCTAATCTCTCCTTCAAGAGCCCAGGCAGTACTGAATCTGCACTATAGTCATTTCCTGGCTTGGAAAAATAGAGACTTATTTCAAGTATGAATTTGCCTGATTCCAACTTCTAGCTATTGGACCTTGTTAGACCCTGTCAGAAAGACTAAATACACTGATGCTCAACCGCAAGGATCCCTGTCCAGCCCTCAGCTGACTTGTGTGGCTCCGCACTATTTCTGCTTCCTTCTTTCAGCAATGCTTTGGGTGCATGCAGAGCCCAAGGAATTGCACCAGTACAGATGACCTGGTGTCAGTCCTCATTTGTGCAATGCCACCACACAGACATGGCAAAGTGCCCTGGCAGAGGCACCTGGATGCCTTTGTCCTGACTGCCCCTCCAACATCATTGCACGGGAGGCAACTGCCCAGTTCACTATTGGTTGTCTGAGATTGGAAATTTCTCATTCAGTTTTCATGAGAAATGTCATGAGTAGAGGGCTATTGACAAGAACATTTGACCTCTATTGTCCTGGTTTCAGCTGGCATAGAGTTAGTTTTCTTCCGAGTAGCTGGTGCAGTGCTGCATTTTGGCATTAGTCCGAGAATAATGATGATAACAATTTTCTCAGACTAACTGATGTTTTAGCTATTGCTGACTACTGTTTATCTCTATCAAGAACTTTTCAGTCTCATGCTCTGCCAGTGAGGAGGGACACAAGAAGCTGTGAGGAAGCAGAGACAGGACACCTGACCCAAATTTGCCAAAGAGGTATTCCATACCACAGCATGTCATGTGCAGTATATAAACTAGGGGGAATTGGCCAGGAGCCCCTGATCGCTGCTGGGGATAGGCTGGACACCAGTGGTGAGACATTGTATTGTGTACCACTGTTGGTTTGGGTTTCTCTCTCTCTTTTTTTGCCATCTCTCTTTTAATTATCAGCATTGGGGATAGTGTCAGTACTATATTGTACTTTATTTTAGTTATTAATCTGTTCTTATTTCAGCAGATGGCCTGGCCCAGCACTCCTTAAAATCCTTTGAGCCTTTCACTTGATTTCACTGATCATGTCAGTGCTGTTCTGGGATGCTTGGCCAGAAGGGAGAGGAGGGGAGCATAACCATGCTTATTCTCTCCTGTTTGTAGTGATCCATATTATGCAGCCATTCCTTACTACTCCTCCCTTAGCCCCTGACTCTTCTTTCACAAATTAGCAGTTTCCCATTGACCTCCCTTGGGAGTCCTGGCATGCCTCTTTTACAGAACGAATTACCAAAGACCTAATTCACCTCAATTTCTTTCCTACAGCAATTACTTTAGCAGAAGGTACGTTTTGCTATATGCAGCAGTCAATTAGAGAAGAAGCTGATAATCCACGTATTTGTTACAGCAAGCCCTATGTGATGCATGCTAATCCTTGCCAACATTTTTAGGATCTAACAGATCCCTGACATATAGAAAGGTGCTGATCAATTGTAGCTAAGCCTGAAGTGACAGGAAACTTATGTCCATCCCTAGTTTAAGCACAGGCAAGGTGTAACATCAGTAAGGCACTGCTGGTAAACTTAATTGGTGTCTCTTGTTAAATTTGTTTCTAAAAGCCCTGTAGCTCCTTAGTGCCAGCGCAAATTTCTGTTTGCCCCCGCTGCCAACCTGACTATGGTGTCATGGTCCTTTCATCACAAACAAAAGCACTCTGTCAACCATGACAGGTTTCTTGAGGTTGTGAGAGTGAATGTAATTAGATATTCAAAAGCTGATTTCGGCAATGTTACAGTTGGGTTACAGTGCTGGATTTTTTCAGGTGCTGGATTTTTTTTCAAGCCTAATGTTTTTAATATCCTAAGTGACGACATAAATCGTAGCCTAACAACTAAATACCATTTACCAGGAGATTTGCAAGCATCTCTATTATTCCTCATCTTCTTGACATATTCAAAATTATTGTTTGCTTTACAGAAAGATGCGTATATCCAGAGCGGATTGTTAAACTTTCATAGTAACTGAAGTACAGTTTGTCCTCATCTCCTCAATATTCATAAAGGGTCACTGAAAATTTTCTCATTTCTGAGCTCAGAATTGTCAAGTTTGTCTCCCAGGTGGTTACTTCAGAAAGTTACAGGTCACTGAAGGTAATCTGTCTACAGTGGAAAAGCTTGGACAACATGAACCATCAAAGCCAGTGTTAAGAAATCTGGCAGCACCATAAGGGAAGGCCATGCCCTGTTCCCAGCTGTCCTCTGTGGTGCCAATGTCCATCATCCCCACACCACAGCATTCTCCCTGCCAAAAGATTCAGCTTTCCTCCACACATCCTGGAGGCAGGTTGAGCAGTGGGGCTAAGGTACTCCCAGACCCTTACTGCATGCTGAGCAGGAATGTGGGCAGGGAGACCTACCATCGTTGCCCCTAATCCCACCTTCCCAGGCTTGTGGGCTTTTTGCCTTATTGCCATCACTGCTGTCTTTGGTTTCACAAATTTTACAGTCCTGAGCCTGTAGTTATCTCACACCTTAGGTACCACACTGCAGCTTGGATGACTGGTTTTGGCACTGTTATGAGCCATTGCTATATTTTCCCCCAGAAGAACGAACAACAAAGCTGAAAACGCATTTCTGTAAACACATGTATTCATCCCCTTTGCCCATGGCAGGATCAGCTCCATCTAATTTTGGCCTCTCATCAGGCTGGAGATATCACAGCCTTCCTAGGGAATCTGTATTAGTGGTTTCTGACTTTGAGAGAAGATCTACTATTTAAGTAACCTGAAACCTCTTGTCCTTCAGTTTCATCCAATACTCTGTATCTTATTTAGAGGAGGCGCAGAAAAGAGCTAATTCTCTTCCTCTACGCAGTTTTACATCTGAGTACTGTTAGAGCACCTCCTTTCAGTCTTGAGCAAGGCTCCCACCTTTCTTTTAACCTTGCCTTGCAACAATTCTGTCTACACACCTCAGTAAAATATCTTTTTTTCTGAAGCAGTCTGACACTGTTGATTCAGGCAGCCTGACATCATATGTAACCCCCAAGACTTCTACATGCCTAAGATCTTGCCAACTTATTCAGTCTTGTACTGAAGCAGATAATTGTTTTTCTACCCAAGCATGGCATTTTACAATTTGCTTCCTCAATTGTTCCCCTTTTCCATCAATTCAGACCTTTGCTCCAACTTGTCAAGATCATTTTGAGCTCTCAGCCTGTCTTCCAGCTCTTTGGAATCTTGGCAGCAGATCTGAATTTAGTAAGCACGGTCTTTCTTTCATCTTTCCAGTCACTGAGGAAAACAGTGAATACTGCTATTCCCAGGAGATTCAGTATCCAACCTCCAATGCAATGCTACATGACTAGCAGCTATTCTTTGCATATAGTTTCTGCTTGGTTCCTGTTTCCCAAGCGGTCTTATAAGGATAACTTGCAAAATACTGGGGAAAAGCCTTATGGAGTCAGGAGGTATTGCATCTCTACTTCACCTCATTCTTAAGGCATGTTTCTCTATCCTTGAAAGGACAAGGAGTGATTTGAAATGATTTGTCACTGAAATATCAGTGTTAATTGCTCTTCATCTCTTTTTTACCTTCTAGGAGCCCCAAAATATTTTTTTTTGATGGCTTCTTTGATATTTCTCTGGTTAACTAAAATTATATAAAATTATAGTTTATAATTCCCTGTCTTGCTTACCTCTTCCTCTAAATGAAGGGCACTGTGTTTGCTCTTTGTTGATCTCCAGGAGCATGGTCTGTCTCCCACAGGCTCTGCTTTTTTGGTTTGTCTCTGTCTTGCTTCCTGAATTGAGTCTGTTGGCTTGTGCATGATATGGCCATTATAATTGGTCTTCATCTCTTGCCATTTGAAAGCCTATCTATGGGGCTAGATTTATTTTCTTTCACCCTAAAGGCTAGAATCCCACTCCCATATATGATTTCAATACCTCAAAATAAGCACAGAGCTGATAGGGACAATATAATGATGATTTCTGAACTCTTAATTCTTCTCTTTTTTTTTGTGTTCAGTTTGGTGTGGGTTTTTTTTTGTTTGGTTTTTGTTCATTTGTTTGCTTTTAATTACTTAAGAATAGTCTGATATTGCATCTCTGGCTTCTGTTTCAAGTCACAATACTCTTATGCTCACCTGCTCTTTCAAGGTGTTCCAAGCATTTCTGTAAGCATCAATGCTTTATTCACTTCCCTGCCTCACTCACCCCATATGGGAGATAGAAAAGCCCTCTCCTTCTATTTTCTTTACCAGGATCCCCCCGAAAAATTCAATAAGTAGACCTAATTCTTACTTTCCTTGTGCTCATGCTTCAGAATTTGTTTATCTGGACAACCACCTTTCTGGGTGGTCTGTGCACCTCATGCTGTCTATGCCCATCTACTGCTTTGTTTGTCAGTTAATCAGAGCCACTTCCTTGCTGTGGGGCTTTCCAGGATAATGGCTACCAGCATGCTCTGTATACTGTGTGCTGGCAGATATCACAGGAGAATTACAATCTTGCAACAGCTAAACTGGCTTTTTAATGAGAGGAAACATTTCCGGAGATGCTATGATCAAGCTAGCACTCTAAGCAAGTACACACAAGCTGACTTCCTTCTTTCCACTAAACTAATCCCATCTTTTTCCACTCTTGTAGATTTCATGCAAGCTGTTATGTTCAAGAATGGCAGGGTCCAAAAACCCTGGTCTGAGTGCCTTCCAGTCTGGGGTGGCCTCATGCTGATGCTCCTTGATTTGAAGCATTTCCTCTGTTATTTGATTCCATTACGCACCATCTCTCCATGGAGATGGTTGAGAGAGATGTGCATAGGAACCCAGGACAGTCCTAATAAATTGTATGATTTGTTGTGGAAGTGCTCAGTGGCTTCAGAGTTACACAGACAGCTAAGAAGGAAGCCTGTGGGTCTGATGCCTAGATAAATAGCCCTCTTAAATATTTCACTCACTCAGTTCCTTGGGATGGATCAGGTTCAGCATTGAGCAGCTTTACAGCCACTTCATAATGGAGGAGGGAGGGAAGCAGTAATTAAACTACCTCTTTTTGCCAGTACCAGCCTTGTCACTCAAGCTAATGAGGAAGCTTGATGCCAGACAGGAAAATGCACTGGGAGTACAGGGTTTGCAGCACTCCCCTGGCATGCACAGTCTGCAGATACCTTCAGAGGACAGGCTGTACCTGAGCTGAGTTCAGCCTCGCTTTGCCTCTTCTGAGGAGGAAGCCGGTGAAGGGGCTGTGGAGGGGGTGGAAGACTCTAACATGCATGCACACACCCTTCCAACTGTCTGGGAAAGAACTCTGTATACCTATGGTTTTGGCCTGTCTCTCCAATCTCACAATTATTTTATATCATTTAGAAGACACCAAGCCTCAGAAATGTGTGTTTCTCTCAGAGACCTCCTGACAAGCTGAGAAACATTGATCAGGTGTCCGATGCTTCACTCATGCTCTTCAAGCCCCTGGGAGCCTGCTTCCAAATTGCTCAGACCTGTGGTGGTTCTGGTTTATGGCAGTGTTTTTGTGATTACACAATCTAATAGATATGAAGGTGTTTGACTGGGACACCAATGGAACCAAACCCCTGAATGGACAGCCACTGGGGCTTTCTAGGGGTGCAGGGCAATCACCTCTTGGACATATCTGGATGAAGGGTATTTGTGTCTGGGCTGTATGGGCCCATGCCCAGGACTGCAACCAGCATCCATCACAGTAATGCTGACAGCACTCCCTCAGGAATTTCCTCTTGGCCTTTCCTTCATTTACTGGTTCTGCCTGGAAAGCTTTTGTCTTCTTTCTTCACCCAGAAGTGCTCGCTGAACTCAGGACTACTATTTCCACTGACATAAGTCAACACCATTTACCAGCGGACTCAGAGTGTTATTTGCTTTCTATCTGCATTACTAGCCAAGCCAGCACTGCTGCAACTCCAGTGAGGGAACTGAGTCACTTTCTGCCACCCATTCCTCTCCTCTCTCTCCCAGTGCTGTGTCTTGTCCAAGCCCCAGTGCCCAGTAACCATAAGTCAGGTTAGTTTGGGAAATCATGGGATTTGAAAAATACTATATGTGGTGGTTTGGTTTTTTGATTGCCTCTAAGTTTCTGAGCCTTCAGGACTGTGTTTTACTAACCCTCTGTTGTTCTGGATCATTTTCTAATGAAGATCGAAGCCAGCATTCGCTCACTGTCACAGAGCAGTGTTTCGAAAAAATGACACTGGAGACTGCACTAAAGTGGTGACTTCTCTTTCTGCTTCCTCCATTTGTTTTGCACCATGGAGTTGAAGGACACATTTGTGACAGGTTAGGTCCATTCTTCTCATCACCGGAGATATCTGGTATTTGTCATCAATAGCATTGGAGAAAACCTGAATAAAGTTGGCAAAAAGGAAAACCCTTTCTCTGAGATCTGTACCCAGCCAACCTACCTAATTTATTGCATCTGGCTTTCCTACTAAACAAAGGACAAAGTTGTTTCCAGCATTTCAGTCACAAGCTTATCCAAAAAGCACCAACTAGTTTTCACTTTATGACACACTAGATTGTCTGTGACTATTCCAGCACACCCTTTCATTCCAACTGCTTATGCAGCCCAGACAACGCCGCTGGTTCCCAAATGACTCTTGTTTTAATCCCCATAGAGTGGTAATACAGGCTTTATTTCTTGGCTCCAGTCACAGGCTCTGTGGTTTTAGAGACATTTGAGTACAAATATTGGTTTTCTCTTTAGCTGCTGATGCTTTCTTAAGACTGCATATACAGTTAAACTGCCATTAAATGTAATATTTTTAAATCTGTCTTGCTCATTACACAGTAAGATACAAGATGAAACACATTCTCTATGGGAAGGCTGTCTTCTGGTATTGGGTAATGGAGCATGCTGGAGATATTTCCACGTTGCCAAAAACAACAATAAAACTAAGAGACAGTATGTCGCATTTTCCTTATAGACAGATCCAGCTGTTCTCAAATGCCTGGAAAATCGCAAGGGTGAGCAGCCACAACAGTTAGTTCATCAACACTACTAAATTGGCTGCCAGAACCAGCTTATATGAACCTTTGGCAGCTCGGGTTTACAGGCACTGTTTAACTCCCACTTGACCTGGTCTTCTTTTGCATAAAAACAAGGGCAGGGAGGAACTGGACTGCATTCCTTTTGCCCCCAGTCTGGCATTTGCCTTTGGACAGTCCCATTTGGGAAGTGTTTCTGGACTTTCCTGGTGAAGAAGAGCTGTGGTGGGCTGAAATTTTGGGTGACCCTAGAGATCCAGGGAGACATGCTGTGCGCTGATGTGATCCTAGGTTCACTTCCCTGGGGATGGACCAGCAGAGTTTACATCACACACTATTTATAAGGCATATCCCAGACTCCAACAGAAGTGACTGGTGTTCTTGCCTCTAAACTGAGTTTGAGGTTTAATCCATACACCAAATGCCTTTTCTTTTTTGGGGCAGATCTTGCAAAGGGCTTTCCATTTCATAGACTGACACAAATTTTGGCAGCATATATGAACTGCAGAGTCCTCCTGCCTTCCTACACCAGGGCTCCTGTCATCAGCAGTATCTTTTGTCTTACAGTGGTTTTGCAGCCTGCCAGCACCGTGATGTCTACAGTGTATTTTTTCCATTACATAGATGCAGTGTGACATGGGGTTTCCTATTCCCAACACAAAGCAGTGACAGAGACTGGAGAAATGTACCAAAGAAATTAGGACCTCTCTGGCTGGGTGAGATCTACTGCTGACAGAGTGGTGCAGCCTGATGAAGAGTCCCAGCCAGGCTCCTGATAGAGCAAAGCTGTCACAGAAAGGCACAATGTGAGGATGCTCTCTCTTAAACTGAGCACCAAGTTTGCAACCCCTTTGCAACCAGCTGTGAGTTGCAAGGTTTGGCAGACTTATGTGACATCGTTAGCATTATTTAGATATATTATAATTTCCTGCTCTTACTAATCTCCTTCTCTCTTAAGTTTCAAGGGTTACTTTATCAGGAACCTGTCAACCATCAGAGAAGTTCAAGAAAAGCAGCATGTTTACCACACCCTTGAGAAAAGACAAAGTTGAATAAACTCATGCACGGTTACCAATACATCAAGAAGCAGTACATGTGTTGGAGCTTTTTAAAAGAATAGTACTACAACCCAGATTAGCTAGTTCTTCATTTAATATCAATTAGAGTTGGAAATCAATTCAGACTAAACATTTTAATTGATGAATATAGTCTCTTCATGCCAGAAATTGCCTGTAAACAGACTATGACTTCTCCAGAAACTTACCATTAGCTGAAAGTTTTCCACAAGTAAACATCTGTCTGTGACTGGCTCACAAATTATTCACCACAACTATTTGTTCACTTATCTGAGGTCCAATATTTGAGCTACACAGTTAGTTAGCCAAAGTCATATGGTATTGCATGTTTTTTCAGCCACATCTGAGTGCCTACAGGAGCAGCTTCAGCACAATGTTTGTTGGAAATACTGTATTTACAGGATTATTCATCACTGCCTTGCAGCAAATCCTGTCAAAAAGAAAAGCCACCCCCTCCCCCCACAATGATCTTACTATTTGAAAACATAATAAAATCATAATAGGTTTAGGATTAACCAAAATCTTTGAAGAATTCTTCACTCAACTCTGGCTTCAGTCTCATTTGCCATAACTTTAACCCATGCTCATAAAGAGCTTAGGTTTCTGTAACCACAGTGTGTAAGTGTATACCTTTGCATAAGTATCCCTAAGAACCTAAGAATCTTCTAGCCAGTTTTCCTCAGATTTAAGAGAGGAGAAACACAGAAATGAAGTTCCTAAATGCTCCATGTTTAAGGGAAAGAGATGTCTGTACAGAAGCTGCTGAGGTGCTGTCACCAGTGAAGGAAAGACCGCAGCGTAGCCTTTCCTTTACTTGAGGTCAGAGCCCAGAAGCACCAAGGTTTAGCCTCGTCAATTTCAAGTAAGCCAAGTTTCATTGGTACTATTATCCGCCAGCTCATGAATCATCTTGATTTGCAGCATACAATCTGGATGTAAACTTGGGGGCCTCAGCTTAGAACTGAGAAAAATGTTCTGTTTCAGATTTTTTTTGTTCCTCTTGAGTATGTCCCGACTTCAGGTATTTTTTGTCCAGTCAAGCTTCTTTGTCAACCTCAGGTGGTCCCTCTCATCTGCAGTCTTTCAGCAATGCACCTTGAACAACCTTATAATAAAGGCTTCATAAGGAATAGAGGTTTGTCTTTCTTGTCCTTTCAAGTGCTGCAACAAAAAGTTGGAGATGCACAGGTATGAACCCACTGTGATCTTGCAGTATAGGTGGGGCAATGCTATGTTTCAGAAATTGTGCCAATGGTTTAGAGTAAAATGTTGAATATTCACCATCTGTTTGAGGGTCTTTTTCATGCAGATGTCATCTGCTTTTGTGGCAAGAGCTGCAAGCCATTACTGTCAGCCTAACTAGACTTATTTTTAATCATTATGATTGAAATACATAATTTTATAGCCTGAAGGTAGGAATGTGCATAATTTTCCTACATAGGAGCACTGAAACTGAATGCTGGAGAAAAGATGAAGGGCTTTTAAAAAGCCTTGTCTGGCTCTGACTTCTCTTGTGTTGAGATGAAATGCAAACAGGAAGGAACTCTATTAGACCAAATTCAAGTATTTTTTAGAACCTCACCCGTGTTTTTACAGTGTTACTTTATATCTCTCCAGTTTTCCCACAAACATGAAACAACTGTCTGGTAATTACACAAGTCTCAGGACCTCATGACCTACGAAAGTAACTGTTGAACATTCTTCATTGTTAGATATTGCCTTTAAGGACTTTTTAAGTTTTATGTTGATATCTCCTTCCCAGTTTCCCAGTCTCCTTTAAATACACCATGTTTTTTAACATGCTTATAGTGCAAATAGGGCATATTATATATAATATCTATTAATATATACATATTCAGATGGACTTTACATGGTTTTCTTGAACTTCCTATAACTGCCAGTACCAGAGGCTTGGATTTCTGTGTCCTTGCAAGTGTAAGCTTTAAAAACAAGAGTTTGGTTTACAGGGAGCTGAACTGTGCTCATTCCAGCCCATTAAAGGTAATAAGACACTTACTGATATAAGTAAGAGAAGAACTCACCCCAGAATCTGCTTATTCAGGAAACAGCTTATGTGTTTAAGACATTGTTAACCAAATGACATAGAAGCAGCACTTTCTAGGAATATTCTACTACAGTTGTGCAGAGAAAATGTATGTAGGACATACAAATCTGGAGCGAATCTTGGAGAACTCTGCAGAGGCAAGCTTCCATGCCTCCGGTAGCAGAACTTGACACTTTTCCTAGAGGCAACTTCTATATTTTGGGTTGGTTTTATTTTTTCTATGTCCCCTTCCCATTCCCTCCTCACCCATCAGGGTAGTTGCCTCTGAGTCATTTTGAGATGTCTGGATTTCAGTTATTTAGAGGTTCTGTTCTTTATCCTCTGTGAACTTTGTCAAGGTGCTGGCAGCCTGAAAGCCAGCCTTTTAACTTCACAGTCCTGTTCAGACTCTGCAAACTGCAAGTGTCAGGAGAGTATTTTCCACCTACAAGCCTATGAGAAAGCCTGTGAAAGTCCAGACCATTCATGTCAGGGAGCTCACTCAGTTTAAGAAGATCAGAAAAGCAGTGAAGTTGTGAGGACCAAGACAGGTTTTTGTTTCACGGCATAATAATAGTAATAATACAGATTGCTCACATCTTTTGCTGACTTGAGTGGGAGAGAAGTCACCTCCAGCCTGGGTGTCCCCAAAGGGTTATGATATTGGCCATCTGCAAACTAGGTATTTACTGTATCTGCTTGCCTTGGTCCAATAGAAGGGCGCAGGCAGAACCTGGGCAGCAGCACATGCTCTCGCAGTCCAGTTCACATGTCTTCTGCTTGGTAAAGTACCATGGGATAAGGCTCTGGACAGAATAGGGTGCCAAGAAAGATGGTTAATATTCAAGGATTCACATAAAAAAGACCTATTGTAGTGAGTCCAGAGGAGGCCAGTGAGCTGGAGCAGCTATCCTTTGAAGGCAGGCTAAGAGAGTTAGGCTTGTTCAGCCTGGAGAAGAGAAGGCTCAGGGGAGATTTTAGAGCAGTCTTTCAGTACTTAAAGGGGGACTACAAGGATGCTGCAGCCGGACTTTTTGTGAAGGCTTGTAGTGACAGAACAAGGAGTAATGTCTATAAACTGAAAGAGCCTAGATTTAGATTAGATGTTAACAAGAAGTTCTTTACCGTGAGAGTGGTGAGACACTGGCACAGGTTGCCCAGAGAAGCTGTGGCTGCCCCATTCCTGGCAGTGTTCAAGGCCAGGCTGGATGGGGCTTTGAGCAATCTGCTCTAGTGAAAGGTGTACCTGCCCACGGCAGGTGGATTGGAACTGGATATTCTTAAAGGTTCCTTCTAACCCAAACCATATTTGATTCTGTGATTCAGTAGCTCCCTCCTGCAGGACTCAACCTCCACTGCCCTGCAAGCTTCTCCAGGAACCCCAGTGGGATGGGAAGGGAAAGTCACCTGAGGGAGAGCCTGCCTGCCTTCATGGGCTGAGTGGTCAGAGGGAGCAGCCTGGCTTCAGCCCTGTTGGTCCTTGCCTTCGTTCTCAGTGTGGGGCCATGGGCACACTGAGCTTTCCCCACATATCAGGATGTACAGCATAACGGTTTCTGTGGTGAGCAGGTAAGTATGCTGTACTTGGGTGACTCAGTGCACGTCATCTGTGCACCGAAAATTGTGTTTACAGAGAGACGTTTCCCAAACCAGGGAGTGAACTCTCTGGTTTGGAGGGACTTTTGCAGTAATCCTGGGATGCCACACAAAAATGTGTTGAGATCCTCTCTGATCTCTGCTTAAGCTGTGGCTTTCTGTTGAAGTGACGAAAATGTCAGGCTCTGGGTTTTATTAATTTTCTGGTGCTGGATACCACCACGTGCATTGTTCCATCCCCTCCTGCTCTTGGCAGGTGTTTCACTAGCATCTGTTGTCTTAGCCTCAGAGGACCCAGACCCCTTCATCAAAAGAGATCAGTGGGAAGCACAGTCATATGCTCTCTAATGACTCAGACATCAGCATGATGTCGGTGGCACCATGACTGTTAACAAAACAATTAATAAGGGTTGAAAGAGAATGAGGGGATAAAATAACATCAGCATGACCTTGTCAAGAACTGACTGCCTCAGACCAACCTTGCTTCTTCCTCTGGAGAGATAATTCACCTGGAGAATAAGGGGGATGTATTCAAGATTATCTTGATTTGAGTATTTTACACCTCTCCACCCTGATTTTCTTTCATGGAACAAAGTGAAACGGTCTCTGTGGAACCACTGTACACAACCAGCTGCATAACCACATGCAAGGAGCAGTTGTCTGTGTGTCATGCTGTCCAGCCCAGCAGATATAGATAGATGTATGTCCAACAAGGAAATTCAAATATCTGCTCCATATCTTTTTCTATTTACAATTTGGACCTGCACACAGGGAGAACCCCTGTAAAATTTATTGACAAGACAGAAAAGAGCAGGCACTAAACCTAAAATTATTTCAGTAAAAGAGAAAGACAGGACCAAAATTGCTTTATTGACTCAGTTTTATTTTTGATTTTGCATAGCTATTTGACCTTTCTCTGTAACATTCCTGTCTGGATGACTGTTTTCCTTTCTATGCCTTTGCCTTTTACTTCTGCCTTGTAGCACTTTAATTTGTCTTTCACCAGTTTCCCTACAAAGCTTAAAGCAGAGGACAAGAAGAAATCTGCTGAACTTGTGTCAAAGGAAGTTTGGGATCATTACAAGGGAAGATTCTGATAGAGAGGCAGTGGGTTCTTGTCTGCTGGAAGCTCTGAAGAACAGATGTGATGGACATCTGTGATCTCCCAGTGCTGAATCAGTCCCATGTTCCTATGGTTACCTTTAAGAGAGCAGCTGAGGATCCTGCAGCTGCACTGAAGACATGTGTCTTGAAGACCTAGAGCTATTGACTGTTTTATAGAATCTACAGCTTGATTTTATTGAAAAAGACAACATTTCACATCTCTCCCTGCTCAGAGGCAAACAAGTCACGCTGCATCTATGCTTTGGTCAAAGAGAAAAGCTTCTGCTGCTGGAGACTGACTGTATTCATTGTAAACTCTTCAAAGGCGTGTCCATACGTGTACCTTTGCTCTAGGTACCTCTGGTTGCCACTTCAAGAGCAGTGAAGGCATTTTGCACATCTCATTGATCTTCTCACACAGGACATCTGCAGAGCTGGAGCAAATCAGCTCAGCCAGCATTTTCACTGGCTGAACTAGTCACGCCAAAGCTCATGCTGGGCTTCCCAGCAATGGAGGAAAATTGGCTGCCCTAAGAAGGTGAGCAGATCTGACGTCAGCAGGCGTTATCATGCCTGTCATAGGAGAGAGAAAGAGAGGGAGAAAGAATGGCAAGTGACAATCCCTACAGCTGTCACCTTCTCATACAGCGTGCCCCATCCCTACAGAGTTGGCAGACCCAGCACAGAAAAATACACAATGGGTCCCTGGCAATTTAGCTGTAATCAGATGTCTTTTACTCTCCACAGCTGCTCTAAAGCAAACCTGGAGTCTTACTTGTCCTGCTTGCTTTTTAGTGAATTATGAATGATTTGATTTACACCTTGATAAAATCCTTCTGGCAAACTTGCATGAGCACAGCCTGATCACAGGTTACAGCATTGAGTGTGGCTCTCAGGAAAGCCCTCCTGGGATACCCAAGCCCACGCTTGCCGCAGGGAACTAGTTTACCAAAAACAAGTGCTGAAAATAGCATGATTCTCTGCATGGGATGTGGGGCTTGGCTTTATCATGTCCTGGAGGAATGGCAGTTCTGCATAGGGCTGTCAGCCTGTGCCCCACTGGTAGGGTGAGGTGATCTCACGTGGGAAATCCTGGGAGCAGCAGGTATCCAGTGACCTGTGTCCCGGGGGGATTGCAAGAGCCCTTCCGTGCAGGAGAGACACCATGGCTTTAACCTTCCTGTAGAAAAGAAGAATTCCTTTATTTCCTTACATGTTTCCTACTCTGCTTGCCCAAGTGCTTGTGATGGCTATTTCAGAATATATGAATACAGAACACTCTTACTTTACCACTCTTAATGGCAAACCATTCCCATGCTTCTAGGAACAATGGAGTACAAAATCTCATAGAACTGAGTCACTACAGCAATACAGATAAGGCTGTGAAGACCATGTTTGAGTATCTAGTTAAGCCTTTATAGCATAAGATAACAGCTTTTAGAAGTATTCCCTGTACTCTTTCAATTCAAAAAAGCTTCATTTATGTCTTGGACATAAATGGATCTGGCACTCCTTTAGTATTAATCCTTCCCTGGTTTTCTACATGAGCAGAATCTTCAAGAGGCTTCCTACAAATGAGAGCAAACTGAGTGAAGGAGAGCACATCAGGCCAGTCCCACTTGTTAGAAGTTTTTCTCCAGCACATGAATGTCTCAAATACTCCCATAGAATCCATTTTGGTACCTGAAGGTGCTTGTTTATTCATTTGGACCTAAGCTTTTCAATTTAATAAAAAGCTCAGCAGCATCCTAAAATGATCTAATTTAATGGCATTTCTTTCCTGGGCTGCCAGCATGAAAATTAAAGAGCTTGGCATCTCCGTGGCTGTGCCTGTGGGTGACTGGATGCCTCAAGGGACTACTCACCAGGCGACAAAAAATCATCAAATCTGGATCTTAGCTCATCACTGAAGCTGGAGTTATGGGAGGACCATTCAGTAGCTGTCAGTGGTTGGAGGAACATCAAAGATGTTGAAGGAATGGTTCACAGGAGATTGCGTGGGATTTGGCCATCTTCCATTCACTGTAAGCTAATCTGCCAGGGGAGATGCTAATTACTGTTCATACAGTCTTTTGGCAAACTTGGCAGCTTGCTCTGAACAGGGATAATTCGAGGGAAAGCTGTATCCTGTGAGTCCTAGGCATGGGAGTGAATTGCACAGCTTCCTTCTGAAACATCTGCCATTTGCCCTTTCCTTTCACTCTGTGGTCCTTTGCATATGGACTCCAGGGGCTTATTACCAAAAGGAAAGCATTTCTCATATCCATCTAAGCCACCTTCATCACATCTTTACTGATAATGGAGGGGAAGCTGCATGCTTCTCCTCCATTATCGTTCTGGTATCAGCAAATGGTATCTGAATGGTTTAGAGATGACTGTGGCTAGATCTGTCACACAAGCCAGTTTATTTTAGCAGGATGCTGTAATTCTGTGGCTCAACACTGGCAGTCAGACAGAGAGACAAAAATGAGGAGTATTATTTCCAAATGTATTCCCAAGAGTGCATTCAATTAGGGAGGTTGTTTTTTTTGACTTTTTGCTTCATTAAAGCCGCTATCACGTCTCCAGAATAAACAATTTTGCAAAGAGATGGGAGTAGATGAAAAATTTATGCCTGCAATGCCACACAGCCCAAAATGAGTAATCTTGAATGATCTCTACTGAGAACCGGTGTGCAATTAAAAGGATGCTTCTGAAGCCTTCATACTGTGAAGTACAAACACTTGCCTATAACCTACTGGAAACTGCCTCATGAGATATAAAACATACCCTCTTAACTCAGCTGGTATGGAGTTTTGCATGTAGACTATAAAGTGATTTAGAAAGAGGAGTTTATGGAGGCTGGTATTAATTGCTATATGATAGTACAAAGCGAAAAATACAAGAAAGAATTATTCTGTACAAACAGCTTTATAAGATGCATGTAAAACTCTGAGAAAAAGCAGGAAATAGGACTGGGAAAGACCTGAAAATTTATTTCAGGTACTTAAAATCTGACAAGTGCTGGAGGAATAAGGCAGTTGTCAGGTCAGTAATTCAGGCCAGTACTCAGAGGAAATGCCCTTACTCACAAAAATTAAATACTTCTTAATAGGCACATGTGATCCTGTGTTATTTTTTAGCCCATGTGTGAGTCTGCCTAAATCCCTTTTGGATCTAGCCTCGAGGCCCTTCTGATATACAGAAGAGTTGTTCTCCAGCTCATAGAGCTGGAATGTTTGATTGGAAGCACTCTGCACCCCACCTGCATGCTGCTGTGTGCTGTGCCTGTTACACACTCAACGGCTGAGCAATGCTTTCCTGAGTGCATACCACAACAAGCTGCCATCACTGAAAGTGAGCTGCAGCCCATCTCTACTTCGTCATTTTGAGAAGAACCTATAACAAGCATATTAAGCAGGGAATAGATTTAGGTTAGGTTCCTTGAACTCATTTTATCTCTATTCCTACCATATGCTCTACTTAATGCATTTTGTAATAAGCTGTGGCAGAAAGAATACAGGTAACTTGGATCAGCTCTGCTAACACAACTTTCCCTAAGCTACTTGAAATGTGAGAGAATGAAAGTGGTCGCGGTCTGTTGCTTTTCAGAAGAGCTTTTGGATATCAGAGCAGGACCAAAATGCAGTTTCACTCCTTGTGGAAATCAGTGTAACCACACTGATATAAAACCAAGTGAATACTGCGCATTCAGTCTCACTGAGCAAACTCAGAAGTTCAGTGCTCCTCTCATTCCTGTGCTAGTAGTTGACTGTCCACCTGTCCTTACACAAAATAATTTAAGCTTTTGCCACAAAAGGAGCATGTATCTCTGCAACTGCTTCATGTACAGAGAGGGGGTGATGCTGATGCTTTGTCATTAAGGCCACTTGCTGGACTCTGCCAGTGATCCTTGCCATTTCACGTTAGTACACAGAAAAAGATGGGCCTGAGCCTTCAGCACCGGATTTCATGGGTATTTTCTTCTCGAACTATGGTCTCTGAAGTTATTCCTATGCCTCTCATTTTCTGAAACAGTTGCGAACAGCCCTTTCCCCACACCACACAGGAGATATGACTAGCTGTTACCAGCAACAGGAATGATGATTCTGCTTTGCTGCAGGTGACAGTGCTCTCTACCACAGTGCTGCAGGCTGGGGCACCCAGACAGGGGATGACTCCTGGTCCCTTACATGGCAAGGTACTGCCTGAGCCAGCCCTGCTGGGAGCCTCCCTGGGACCAATTCATCTGTGGCTGACTACTGCACTGGAAGTATCTAACAGAAGCTGGAGCAAAGGCTCTTTGAAAAGGGTGCCTATGTTTAACTCTATGGAGAACATATGAATCAATTTCCTTGTACACAGCTGCTTGCTTTGTTTTTCTGCACATATTCTTTCGGAGTCATTAGTGCCCGTATGATGGAAGGCTCAGCTAACAGTATGACTAAACTGAGCTTCATCTGGAATGAAATTAAAAGTGGTTATTTTATTATGCCAGTCACAGTCTATTTCTGCTGAGTGAGATGTGTTTACCAGTTCTCCCATCATGACCAACACCAGATCACACAGCCCCATAACTCACAACATTTCCAACTGTTTGTATTTCTAAATGTCAACTCTAAATAAAATTAATAAATAAGCCCTACACCATGCCTTCCTATAGAAAAAAGATACCTCTTAACATTTGCATCTTTAAACAAAGATCTTCACTTTATTTAATGAGCATGAGCATTTGAAGATCATTCTGCGACCTATGACTTTATCTTTGTACTTTTGCAAATAGCTCTCAAGTAAATTTTAACAGTAACATTCTTAGGGAGGATAGCAGAATAGGGTTTAGAGCTGATCCTAGCACCTTCTTCTACTGCTTATATGTGACCAGTCACAAAGCTGGACACGTGCTCAGCTGTGTATAAAAACAGCCACTTCCTTCTGAAGGGCAATGACAAGGAAGAGGGAGGGAGAAATATGTGAACCTGCTTGTGCCAGGCTGACACTTACAAAAGAAGGCTTCTTAAGCTTATGTTAATTTCCTGCTTCTTAATACCACCCTGTAGTTTATCCTTTAAAAGGGAACAAATAACAATAACGAACATAAGCCTATAATTCACAACATCAGTGAAATCTGTTCCTCTGGAGGTGCCACAGGCATACACTCCCTTCCCCAGCTCTGCAAATGCTCATAGACCTTCTGCCTCTCTTGCCTGGTCCAGTGCTGCTGATATGGTGCTGCTCAGGCACACAGCACACTGCAGCTGCAGGTGCTTTGTGTTGTATCCTGAATTCCCAAGACGTTCCTCAACAAGTGTTTCTTTGGTCCCATGGGATTACTCCAAGGAGAAAAATCAGCAGCTGAGTAGAGCAGCCGTAGAAGACTCCTGCTGTCCTCAATAGTTCCATTTAAGGGATTGGCATTTCTCCTCAAAACATTTTCCAGCATATTCCTTGTTAGGCTTTTGTATGTCAGAATCCTGCAAATTTCCTGTCCAGTAGACAGGAAATTTGAAGAGAGTCATTAAAAGATGTATCTAAGGTTTTAGAAGCTACCAGGTCAGCATTAGAATTTGCACTACTAAGTGACTTCCTATGCTATCTTGCTTCTTTTCAGAACAGTATATGATACAGTTTAAGAAGGGACACCAGCCACTACAGAGCAAGAAAAGGAAACTGCTTGTTGCTAGCTGAAATTAGCAATTGAAATAATTGGGAGAAGATGGAAAGAGTTTCCAGAAGAAATGTGAGTTGTCCCTGGTGAGACTCAACCCTGCTTGGCAGGCGGGTTCCCACTGAGGTAGGCAATGTAGCTGAAGCTAATTGCAGTGAGGTTCACCTCTGCAGGCTTTAGAAACTCTAGCCCGGTCTCTTCTCCTTGAGGAAAGCACGTGTAGTCAGCAGAGATCCAAAGTTATTTAAAGAAACTCCGTATACAGAGGAGGAAAACATTTATTCTGTGCATGTAGCCATCCAGCTTTTTCTGGTTACATTAGCCAAGTCTTTGGGGAAATACCTAAAAATGGAGGCTTAGAAGTACATTAAGTCCAACACTGTATCAGTGAACAGCACAAAGTTATTAACACATTATACCAGTGTTTCCCCCCTCCTTTGCCTGCCCTTTCCACATGATCCAGAAGCATCTCTGTAATTCAGTTTTTCAAAGAGATGACAGATTACATAGCAATGATACTACATTATTTATTAAATCTCTGAAACTGGCACATTGTTTATTCATTTAGTAACTCTTGTCTTGAACTGCAACGGATGGAATTAGCACAAATATGGTGCTGCTAAGTTTCAGCACTTGGCAAACAAAGGTTCTTAGCTTTGTTCCTAAGAAAGCAATTTCTAGCAACACATTTTAAAAACAGAAATTAACATTTTATCCTTTGCATATTGCGATCCAATGTCATGTGCCTCTAGCAATCCACTTCTCAGAGCAAAAAATTCCACTCCTGGAGTCCAAATTTTCCTGTCTGCTTGGGAGCTATGAGAATACAGCATAGAGGAAAAAGTGAGGCTCATCCAGAAACCAACCATTCCTCAATGTTAAGAGCTGGATATTGATTATCTCCATACTGAAGCACCTCTGCAAAAACAAGCATCATTTGTTAGTGAGGAATCCAAGCTCTGTGTCACTGATCCATGGATGTCTTGCTGTCTTGCTGGGATAACTACTGGCCCAGTTGAATGTGGCCAACAAAACATACTTGCAAGAAAACCTGGAAGAAGTCAGATTACCACACTCTGGGCCATTTGGGAAATGACGGTGAAAAATGCACAGATCAAATCTGATTATGCTCTCCAGAGCTGAGCACAGTGAAGCTGCTGACAGGTCATAACAGAAGCAGGAAAGTGTTTGTTACGCACCGGCTAGTTGAGAAGAAATCAGGTTAAGCACACATACCCATGCATGAGATTTACCTTAGAAACCGGGGATCTGACGCCAGTATGCCACTGAAGGCTGCGTGGTCATGCAGCACTGAGAGAGCATGTGCAAGCACTGCGATAGGCTGCATAAACAACACTGCACCATGATAAATGACTGTCACCAGGAGGCAAAGCTAGTCACTCAAACACCTTCTGAAACAAGTTCTGCTGACAGGTAACAACTTATCTGTCAGCAAATTAAAACCAGAAGGAAAGATCATCTCCCAGATCACCCATGCAATAATGCCCAAGGAGCGGTGCAAGCCTACAGAGCTTCTGCTGCCCCTCCAAGTTCATCGTCCATCTCTATCTTGTTAAAAAGGTGGCTGCTCTGATTGAGAACTGCAAAAAAAGCCACAACTGGTTGTAGGGGCTGGTGAAACCAGGGCCTGGTGAAACCAGGGCCTGGAGGCTTGCTGCAATCCTGGCAACTCCAGTGCATGGTACCACTGCTGTGCATGAGAAGAGATCACTCATGGCTCTAGCATGTGGACGGGGGTTTGCCTGACCCACTGAAGTAGAACAGGGAAGGCGTGGCAAGTACTTGCTTCCAGAAGTGTGTTCTAGTCCTGGCCGGTGGGATGGCTGGCACTTCCAAACCAAGGCACCTCTGGGCACAGCCAGGAGTGCCAGGTCAGGGACCCTCACAAGCCTCAGGGGCACCAACAGAAATAGCCACCTTGCCACTTGCATAAGTGCTGTGTGGGACAGCAGCAAAATCCTGGCTAACTCATTCCACAGGTCTAGTGTGTGGTGCTGCCTGTAAAACCCCTTGCCAAGAAAGACTGATCGTAAGCCCCTTTACTCACACCCTTTCTCCCCAGCTTTCAGTTAGTCTTTGTTCTTTGAAGTACTGGGGCTTGAACAGCATTAATTCTGCACCTGGCAGCTCAGCAGAGCCTTTCATCTCAAAGCCATCACAGATCCACTTGCTCTGAAAGTGTGAGAGTTGTAATGCAAGGAGCTCGTTGGAGGCTTGGACCCCTCAGGGATATTTCCAATACACTGTTACAGTACAAAAGATGCAGAAGAAAACAAGCAAAATTTGGCACCCTGCATGAGCCTGGTAGACACATTGGAGGTCTCTGCAGACCAGTGGCAAGCAATAACCTTTCAATGCATTTGTTGTCACTACTGTTGGGTTCACTGTGCCTGGACAAACCAACCAACAACAGATCTCAGCGCTGAGATTGCCAGGGCCTGATTTAGCAAAGAAATCTGCAAAATCCCTTCAAATGTCATCATGTCCAGCAATGTATAACACTAGTCACACAGGAAAGAAGCAGAAAAGAGCACTTCTGGGACTAAACCAAACAACAACAGCAGTAGCCCACTGACACATCATGAAAACTGCATGTGCTTGCAGCCTCTGACAGCAGAGCAGATACCTCTACTCAGCTCTGCCTACTGCCCCACACCTCATCACTGACAAGTCATGGCTTTTGATGCAAGGCACAGACCTGCTTCATTTTGCCATCCCAGAGCACAGCTTGACAGTTGCATGCAAAATCAACTTTTGCATTTTGATAACGTCCTTCAAACAGAATCGAAACTTGTCACTCCTTGAAGATTCTCATTTATCAAATTCATCTCAAAGTAAGCAAACCCCAGGAGAGAATTTGCTTGACATACAAACACTTTGATATCAACAGGCAGTCATCTATACCCTGATACTTCACAACTTCTCTATGAGATCGTCATGCTAGATATCACAAGTTTTGTAAAAGGCATTTTGCAGAGACATTCTTCTTTGTTGTTGTGAAGTTGCAAATTTGGAATCTCTGACACTGAAGTACTTAATCGCTTCTCTAACTTGAAGTACCTGTGTAGTGTTCTACTGAGCCTTGGAAGGTTGTTTCACTGAGCTGAAAACATTTTCTGCACTTGGAAAGGCTCCTGGCCTTCCTCAGGCTGTTGCTTGCTTAACAACATGGGTTCTTTGCTGGAGCTGTGCCCACGTAATTCTGTCAGATTTAAAAGTGAAGGCAATTTGAAAATGTACTCAGGCTGACATCTCCATTTGACTGACCTGGCTCTGCAGGCAGGACCATTGGCCATGGTACGACCAGCATCCTGCTGCCACTGCATGCCCTGGGCTGGGGTTGTGCTGACGGGAGAGTGGACCAGGCAGGGAGAGAGATGGCACCACCTGGGAAAGGGAGTAGGGAAAAACATTATGGGGAGGCAGGGGAAGGAAAAGCCATGTGGACCTCTGTGGGAAGACAAGGAGGCGCCTGGAGCCAGTGTGGAGAGAAGAAAGCTGCAATTGAGATGCTGTCAGAGAAGAGAGAGAGCCTGAGAAACAGAGATCAATTTGGCAGGCAACATAAAGACCCCTTCTTTTCCTGTCCAATTACTGGCTGCTTCTACAGTCCAAAATTAACTACTGAAATCCAAGACAATTACAGGCTTCATTAAAGCCATGGGAGAATGAGCTGTCAGACTGAAGAGCTGTCAAGCCTTTTCGTCTAAGGAAGAGTGGGAGGCTCAGGCTGGTGCAAGGTGCTTTGCAGGCAGCCTGAGCAAATAAGCAGGGTTTTCTCTGGCAATGGGCTGGAGGTGTGTATTGGAAAGGTAAAGCCAGGCGGATTTGTGCCCAACGTGGGTGGCAGCTTGAGCTTGACAAGCTGCTGGGCCGGCAGGTTTGGGAGCAGCTGAGTTGGAAGGCACTGCTGCTGCCCCTGACTCCTTGGAAAATGAGGCTGACAGACTTCCCTAGAGATGCATGGAGAGATCAGGTCTAGGAGACACCATCTGTATAAATGGTTCTACCCTAACAGATACTGTCTTCCAAGTGACTTCCTCCAGTCACACAAGCTGGACAGTGTCAAAGCTGGTCAATGAAAAGCAATGCCCCTTAGATTTGTTTCAAGAATAGCTTTATGTACATTGGGGTGGGCAAATGACGGCAGGACTGATCACATACACTATGCAAAGAATAATCAAGATGCGCAAATAGATGGCTCTGCACACTGGCATGAATATGCTCTAGTTCAGCCAATCTCACATCAGGCAGAAGTTGGTCCCGTGGCCTTCGCCTGCCAGACAAGGCGTTGAACAGTGTGTACTCAACACAGTATCTCTGATCACCCACTATGCCAAGGTCTCCTTGCAACCAGACTGCAAGCAACCAGTTACATCTCATCCCTCTTCCCAGTGTTTGTCCTGTATATATTTCCTCTTCTATGGGACATGGAATGGGATTTGAAGACTAATGCTTGAAAAATCCATGCAGCAGTGTTCTACTTAGCAGAGAAGTTTTACATGGAAAATGTTTTGTTTTTTCCATTGCATTAACTTCTTACAGCTCTGCCTGCCAGCTGTAGCTCCTTGCTTTCAAGCTACTGATGAAGTTCAGTATCTGTTCTTCTAGGCATCCAGGCCATTTGCAGCTTTTTTAAAAGCAAAAATCATGAAATACTCTTTTTGCAAAATGATTGGATGTCTTCCAGGCTTGGAGTCATTTAGTGAAACAGGCCCTCAATGTATTGCTGACATGATGTCGCAAGAAAAGTTGGTTGAGGGTTTATCCATTCACTCGAAGGCCACCATAGCCTCCTCCTGTTCTAATCTGAGCAGCACAGGTCCCCCAGGTGCTGGGGAGGCAGTGTAGAAATCAGTCCTGGTAAATGGAAAGTTGGAAAAATAGTTTTGAATGCTGCTGACAGCCCAGCTGCTCTTTAAACCTGTGTTAGAGTAAGGTCTCCTGACATAGAAAACAAATCTAGCTTTTAACAAGACAAAACTGCAAGCAAAATCTCTGGATAAAACCCTCATGGCATTTTCCAGCTAGTAACACTAGAACCTTATATTTTATGGCCAGAAATAAAAGTGTTCAACAGCTGTCTGGGAAGTAAGCCAAGATTTTGTGACAAAGATTGTCACTCCTTCACTATCCAGCCAAGTTTTGCCTCTGGGGCTTTTCAATGGGATAGCTTTCAGTTGTCAGTGATGCTCATACAGGAAAGAGGACATCTTTTCCATTGCTGTTAATATCCAGATAGAAAGGAGACCCCACAGTGAGAGATTATCTATTCCTAAGCTTCTCAAATCAAGGCTCAGCCTTCCTTCTGCACAGCTGTGTTGCAGGTTTTCCCAAGCAATTCACAGAGCTCTGCACTTTCATCACTGCTGAGGTGTTGTTGGGCATGCGAGGTTTTTGTACTAATGGGAAGTCTGGGAAAGGCACAGTATGATGCCTAAATGTGCAGATCCCTCTTCAGAAGGCCAAGGGAGGACAAATGGTAGTGTGACACATGTCTGTGTAACCACCTTCTTGTCGCCGCTTGCACAGCAGCAGTGTGCACATGGCATAAACCAGTCAAGCCCTTCTTCCATGTGAATGTGCATCAAAATGGGAAGTGAATAGGAATGAATCAAAGTACTTCTCAGTGTATCTAGCCCTTGTGCTAGATATGAGTCCATTAATCAAGCTCTTTTTCATTCTTTTTTAGCCTTTTCACCATGTTAGTTTTCCACAGACATTTTTTCTCTCTGCATTTTCCCCCTTTTAACCACACTAGTGACAACAGCATTAAGATAAACGTGTTTACAGACTAGAACTGGGCTGGAATCTCAAATTCCTCTCCTCTGCAGACAATTACATGATTTCATCCATTGGCCATACAGCAGAGGGCCGAGGGGCTGCCAGCCAGCGACGTCAGGCAGTGTGCAGGCAGCAGCAGCTGCAGCTTCACTTCTGGCATCCAGAGAGCTGGGATGCAGCAAGGGACACAGATGTAGGCATGCCTCTGGTGAGAAGAAAACCATAGGGACTAGGTTTGAGATGGGCTCTGCCTATGAATGTCTCCACCTATCAATTCATCCAGCTGGGGAGACTGGGCAAGTTAAAGTATAGGTGGCAAATTCGGTACGCATGGCAAATTTGCATCATACCTGGATAGCCACAACCTGACGTGTGCACACATGCAGTGTGTGTCATGCTCTGTTGCAGGGCCCTTTAATGTGGAGTAAAGTCTCGCTCCTGGTCCTTGCAGAACAGCCTTGCCATATTTTTCTGACCTCTGAAGTGAAGAAAGGGAAATAAGCCCCCTTCCAAACAGACCAATGTGTCAGGTGGCTCAGTGACCATCGGTAATGCAGATTTGTTTCCTCCACGTTTCAGACTTAAAGGTGGCAGAAGGGCAACTCCAGTTGTTTTATGGACAGTTTAGGAATACCCAGATTTCATTTCTTTGTCTTCAGACTTTTTCTGCCCCACTGAGGAAATATGAAGGTTGATTTGCACTGAGCCAAACTCAGACAGTTAAGGTAGGGACTTTTGCTGCCTCCAGTAGATTTCTCCTTTCAGTTTGCCATCTATTTCTCAGAAAATCTTCTCAGTGAGTAATGACCTTGAGACAATTTTTTGCTTGGCTCTTCCCTGCTGATACTATGATTATTCATAGTGTTCCAGATATGTAGACTGGTAGCGTGTTTCACCTCCTCCATTTAGTGTGAATTGTCACCTTGAGAGTGTGTCACTGACAGATGGTCCTATCACATACCTGACATTCTGTATTTCTGTCTCTCCCAGGAGTCAAGTCATGGCTCTCACAGTGCTCACTGCTTAGATGATGCTAGGCCAAATGCACATTTTAATGGTTATCACACAGATGCAGAAGATAAACCATATCTTTCCAATACAAGATCTAATGCTGAATACAGTCCATGAAAACATGAAATAATCACAGAGTGCCAAAAATCTCCCTGCTGATGTATACTAGTAAAAAGGCCAAATGTGAGATGCAGCTTTGCACTTTTCACTTTCTCTCAACTTCTGTTGAAGTTTTTAAATAATAAGAGAAACACCTGTGGTTTCACCTGATAAACTTGAGGCTGTCATAGGGATTTAGAGTGGTTACAGACCAGAGAAGAGATTCAGAGCAGCCCTGTGGAGAAGGACTTGGGAGTGTTGGTCGATGAGAAAATGAGCATGAGCCGCAGTGTGCGCTTGCAGCCCAGAAAGCCAAGAGTATCCTTGGCTGCATCAAAAGGAGTGTGACCAGCAGGTCGAAGGAGGTGATCCTGCCCCTATACTCTGCTCTCGTGAGACCTCACTTGGAATACTGTGTGCAGTTCTGGTGTCCTCAACATAAAAAGGACATGGAACTGTTGGAACAAGT
>JAOEHX010044104.1:35610-50195 GCA_025448015.1 Bolborhynchus lineola
TTGCCCAAGGAAGTTGTGAATGCTCCATCCCTGGTAGTGTTCAAGGCCGGGTTGGACATAGCCTTGGGTGGCATGGTTTCATAGGGTTGGAACTAGATGGCAGGGAGGTTGGAACTAGATGATCTTAAGGTCCTTTCCAACCCTAACTATTCTATTATTCTATGATTCTATTGTAGAGGGACAGAACAGAACTTATTTAAACGAGGTATTATGAAAGAGAGTTTTTTCTACTCTGTTATTTCCCCCCAGGAAAGCCAATGCAAATGTGGAACAAAGGAAAAATGAAACTTTGCAAAAAGGCAAAGAAACAAATCTAAGAGAAACTGTTGCCTGGAGTCAAAAAGCCACAGGGCTTCATGGCTTTTCATACATCTTCCACCCACCAATGGGTAGAATCATCTGCTCCACCCATGAGAGCAGCCATAAGGGTTTACAACCCATTTCAGTACTAGAGAACACAGAACTCTTACACAGAAAAGGTCAGATCCTAGGCTGAAAGTCCTTGATAGCGCACTGTGATCAAAGTGAGTATCTATATAAAAATGTATGTAATTTCAAATTGTTGTACATGTCAACAAATTATAGACACCCTGCTGATAACATCTTTCCATGCTCCGTAACAAAATATAATTTGTAATTCAGAAGAGCACTGTCAATCCCAATTCAGACTCCTCCAAGTTTTCTTTTCATAGCCAAAGAATAAAATAAAAAGAATTTAAATCTGGGAAAGCTGAGGGTTTTTTGTTTTGTGTATTTGACTTTCTTATCTTTCCAAGATCTTATAAAATCCCAACTGCTTTGCAAATGGAGCTTCTTGCATCACTAAAATAAGTGCGATCCATAGTTTAGTGAGTTGAACAATGCTGTTTCTAATGTGAATGCCCCAAGAAGTGAGAGGAGATGACCAATGTTCAAAAGTGCCAAAGTAAGAGACCTACTTATGTCAGCTTCACAGGAAAAAGCTTTGAGTCACTGCTGACAAATGTTTCTTACAGCAGAAAACATTTTTGATGGGCATGACCATGCTGTAAGTTTAAGCAAGAACTTTCCTTGCTCTGCACTTAAAAGTAAGGGGCAGATCTAAGAAGCGTACTGCACAAACCCAGCAGCTTGTGCTTAATATTCTAGCATTAGCTACCTAATTTGTCAATGACTTTGACTACTAACCATCTTAGAGAGAGATTAAGCCACAGATGTTTGGAGGAAATGTTGCAATCTGCTCCATAGGCTTGATCTGCACACTGAAGTGCTCCATTTTGACTAAATGGGACCAAGACTGTAGTTCCCAGCTCAGTCTCTAATGTGAGACTAAACCTGGCTTGTGTCAGTTTAAATCCAGCAAAATTCCTGGCAGCTATGCAATAAAATATTAATGCAAAACACTGGGTGGATTTAAGTAAACTTGACTTATATCTCTAGCCTGTCTTACAACAGGTTTTCTGTAGTTAATTGGCAGATCTTCAAATTAGATGTCCACGGAGTATAGGCATGGCCTCAGTGAGAAGACACCATATTTCAACAGGGATGAGTTTTACCCTAAAATTCACCAAATGCTAATAAAAATCACAGCTTGTAGCTATTGTTCTATTTCTGGTATTACTTCCTTGGCATTGGCACGTATCTTACAGTTATGTCAGGACCCCACTTTTACATCAAGTGAGCCTTCAGCATGATCCAGCCTGGCCAATGAAAAGCCCCTAAATAATACAGCACTTTGAAGGGAAATAAACAGTTCAGGGTAGCTAAAGTTTACTGCAGATGAGCTGGTCAAAAAAAGCAGTCTTAGCAGTCAGAAACTTGCCTACTGTGTCTTTGCGTCATGTAACTACAACACTGACCAGAAACTGCAGACTTCAGTGTAAGGTTGTCAGCAATCTTTGTACAGAAAGGACTGATGTCCACGTACTGGCCTATTTTCTGTGGAAGAGGCTGATGGCACTGAAGTGGAGCATGTTTGATCCACAGCCTATGGGGAAGGGGGAACATCTCACTTAGTTTCACCTCAGCTGAGCCAGGCATCTTCAAAGCAGTAGATGGGAAATGTTGTGCTGCAGTGGCTGTACTATTTCTAGTACTCAGGTCACCTTGTTTAAGGCAAGCATATGTATCTCTGCAACATAGTGTGGTCCATGTAGATGTTCTCCTCAAAATGTAATTTCCTGACTTAGGAGAACAAAAATGGAAGACAGACTAAGCCCTTTTTTAGATTCTCTCCCTGGCTTTATGTATTTCTGCATCAGCTTTGCAAAACTGTTGAAACCTCAAATAGAGCCCAGCGTCCCCTCCAAGGAAAAGAAACCAAACTGGAGCCCTAACCTATCCCTCAAAATTTCTGTTCCCTTCAAGGGTTTGGCAGGCTAAGTCTTGCTTGTGAAATGTAATAGTGTCCCACTGGGAGACAGCTCACTCGTCACTACCTTCTCCATCGGACTGTGGAAGGCTTTAAAGGATTGGGAAAGTGCAATCCATGTCAAGAATTTTTTGTTATTTTTCCCCAGCATTAATTTCCTGTTCTGCCTTCATGTGAAAAGCTACCTGAACAAAGCACAGTGCAGGACTGGCCTGCCATGCCTTTCCACATCATAGTAAAACACAATCAGACCAGCAGCTATTTAGGGAATATTAATACCAACCAAAAATAAGGTTTATAGTGGACAGCATCCAATAGAAATTTTATTTTTCTCACCACAGTTCTATATGGGATTAAAATCATATTCATCAGCACTTTTGTAAACGTTTTTCACTAATATGGCAACTGATGTCTTCTCTTACTACTTTAAAAAGCTTGATCGATTACCAAACACAATAAGTTCCCTGTAATTCCGTCTATGTTGTAAGAAGGAAGGTGTTTTACCAAGGCTTGGAGATTTCTGTTTACCACAGCCATCTGTTTGACACAGCCCTCCCAGCTTTTGGAGACACCATGGTTCATTTTCTTCTTCCCTGGCAGGCTGCCCTGTCATAACAAAAGTTCCTTTGCTTGTTGCCCTGTTGGTGCATATGTGAAGACTAATACTGTTACAGAGATTTGTGAAAAATCAAAGTTTGAAAAAGAAGAGAATAAGAGTGAGGGTCTGTCTGAGGCCGCACTATGGTTTGTGCCTTCCTGAACCAAGCAGTTGACACACAAGGAGGCTTCCCTGCCTGCTTCATCTCATGCAGTACTATTCTCTGCAGACTATCCTCTCAAGCACAGGCATGAGCACACTGCTTGCAGTGAACAAGTATGCCAAAACTGATCCTGTAGTGTGTGCAAAGATCAACACGTATGTGCTTTGTGAGGCCTGGAGCAGAGTAGTTAACTACCTGCTGATTGAATGCTGTAAAATGGAGTGAATAGCAAATATGTCCCCACTATATAACACTGCCCTCTTGCCCCTGAGCTCTGGCTCTCACCCTTCCAGCACCCCTGAGCACTTCCGGGCATTTCCACTTTCACCCTAGTCCCTAATACCCTATGCAGGGTCTAGCCAGTCCACCCTGCCAGTTTTTTACAGTCTCCCAAATCCATGCATGGCTGGTCACCGTAGAGCTGCTCCACACTTGACAGAAAAGATGAAAACTCTTAGATAAAGGGTTTTACCTTCCCCAAGTCACAAGCCACACTGAACTCATCATGGTCTACCTTCATGTAGGTAAAAAGCAGTGCAGAAGGTTAATAATACTATTGGTGTCCAGGATTTCCTTCACTTGCTCTGACCCTTTATTGCACAGATAATTCCCATAGTAGTGACATAGTTTTAAGGATGTGTTCTGTGAGAACAAATGATGATATTAAGTGAGGCATCAAGGTGATCTTGATTGCCTTCTGGAAACTCTGTCGAGAGACTCCTGTCTCATTTCTGGTTCAGATGCCCAAAGTTCGATAGTATGAACACCCTCCTCTTTTCCCTTGCCCAAGAAGCCCTTGGTTCCTCTCCTGTAATATCCTTGTGTAATTCCTTTGCCAGATGCTGTTGGCTGAAGCCAAGGCCTGGCTCAAATCTGTCTGTAAATTAAGCTGTGACTTTAACTCCTGACACAGCATTCATGGCCTCATTATATGCAATCCCAGTGCGCTATTTCTAGGCATTAAGTTCCTATGAGAGAGAAATCCTGACATGAAAGGACTTTGCAATGTAGAAAAGAGAGGATGGAGAAAGAGAATAAAATGAAGCATTGGTCTTAATGATTAACAGCTTAAATAGGCTTCCACAGTTACCTTGAGAGCTTATTCTCCATATACTGGACTGAGTGTGAAGAAATACATATCGATTGCTGCCATACGACCTCATCCTGCCACATCCACTACGCTTCTTGTTCCCAGTTTCATGCCAACAGGTAACACAGTTGCTGCATTGCCTCCTCCAGACCTTGGGAAACACTTGCTAGTGCTTGAGGTTAGAATAAAATAGCAAGCAGAAGAAAATATAATGGTAACTGGCATGTGACCACCAAATCCATGATGTTTTCTGGTCCTATATATACAAATATGACCTGAAGCTCTTGACTAGTGGTTGTAAACCAGAAGAATGCAAAAATGCCCAGGGGTGTTACAAGAGCTGTCCAAAAGCAGTGAAGAAGGTTGTCATGATCAGGTGTGGTCATAAATAGCCCAAGACTGAACAGAATGCCTCTGTTTTAACTACAATCGCCTTCTGAAGGAGAAGTGGTTTTTGGCTTTCACTTTTCTTCAGCTGTTTCTGGAGATACTTTTCCCCTCTTTGGCCTCACAGCTCTCTGTTACTTTGGTCAGTCTTCCAAACATCAATCCTCATATGAAAATAATATATTTTTGATCTATAAATATGCATCTTGAGAGGTGCGGAGCAAACAAACAGCCTCATAATACATCTTAAACATGGATGTATATGAGTTCAGATACTATAGAAGTAGCCAAAGACAGATACAAACCAGGTCCGGCTCCTGGTCTGGCCTAGGGAACCACGTTGGATCTGGTACTCGGCATCCAAAGTGCTGTGTGTAGTTGAACCAGGGTACTGGACAACAGGCTGCAAGTTGAGATCAGACTAGTCTGTTATGAGCTCATCTGAAACCAGCTCGTGTTGCTATGGCCCTGTACCCTGTGCTGACATCCTGCTACCCAGCAAAACTGGGCTCTCCATAAAATTGAGTGGGAAAGGGTTAAAAGGAGATGCACATTGTTTTGTGTCCTTCCCATTCCCATTGCTGGCCTGACTTGATCTAAAACTGGTCAAAATAAGTCAGCCTGCAGAGACTCTTGTTTACTTGTGTTTGCTAGTAGCCCTTCAGGCTAATCTGCAACCTTGTGATGGGGCACAGGCACACCATAGTTCTGTCCTCTCTGAGGCTTTCAGACTCTTCATACACAGTGTATAGTGCATAGAGGATTGGGTATCCCAAAACTGCCAGTAATTCGAGCAAGGTGTCCCCAAAGGGTGGTACTTTCAATGTACAGTTCCCAGATATAGACAGCCTCCTACCGCTGAACACTGTAGTAACTAACCACATGAACTACACAAACAGTAACTAACTAACTAATACTGTACTCCTAAGTATCAGACCTTTTCTATGTGTAGGCTTTTCTGCTTTGAAAGACTGAAGCTGAATCTTACACCAAAAAAAAAAAAAAGCAAGGACAATTGATTGAGCTTATGTATGCATACCTGAAAGACTTACTGAGCATATATGAAAGACTTACTGAATAAGATGAAAAGCAGGAAGAACCAGGAATGACTCCATAAACAAAGAGTATAAAGGTTTAGAGGAATATACAGGCATAATAGGAGCTCAGGACCAAATCAGAGGATCAAAGAAGAAACTCAGATACCTGTGCAAAGAGAGATGAGCATAATAAAGAACGTCTGAGCAAAAAGTAAAAGTCAGAAGTAGTATTTTGAAGAGCTATAAAACATACAGAATATCCCTTGATGAATCTTAAGTCTCTGTATTTAACAGCCATAAGGAACCATCAGGAGCAGTGCATCCACTACAAGGAAAGGGAGCAAGCTCAGCTCTTCTTTTAATGCAAAAATGTGCTGGCCTTTCCCCAGTAGAGCTTGTTTCTAAGCATCTGAAGAATTAAATCCGGGACAGTTTCTCCTCTGTGTCAAAAGAACATGAAACTGTATCATATTATTGCCACTTAACCATCAGCAGCAGCAGGCCGATGCCTGGCTTCACTTCTGATGACCAGGGGGAGGGAAGTGAGCCAGGCTTACCCTCCACCTCTGTGTATCAGACTGTGTGATTAAGGCAGATCAGTTACATTGGGCATCTGAAGGAGCATGATGGCTAACTCTCCTCTCTTTCTTCCAAATTGTGTAAGATGATGTTTACAGCTGGGTCCGGCTTCAGGACAGCTTCAGTGTGGGACAAATTTATGACAGCAGGTTTAACTGCATTCTGTGCTTCTTTCTGGCTTCCCACCACATTCTCCTGGATGTTGAAATATTTATGGGGAAAACAGTCTTATGAGTTGAAAGAAAGAGATAACGAACAATGAAACTGCTGACTGCCATAAGGTCTTATCCTCTGTTGGCCGACTGGAGTTTCTCCCACTAACTTGCAGAGATAAGCTTAGTCTTTCTGGCACAGAAATGACTCTGGTCCAATATTTTACTCATTTGATGAAATGGGAATAAACACCTCTGAGCCAGTAGCTTTTGATGAGATTCTTTTTGTCATCATTGTTCTTTAACAGGACAGCAGGTGGAGTATTGTGATGGACACTGAGTGGGATTTCCTTAAATATTTATGCTCACTTTCCAAGTCTCAAAATTCCCCAAACTTTTCATGTTACCCCTCATTTTTTTCCTGGTGGCCCTAAAATATTCCTTTGAATGATAGCAGAATTCAGGCTCCATCAAGGTTCAAGCCATAAATTCCCTCTGGCAGCCAAAACCACTGAGTAAGGGAGCCCATCTTGAAAGGATTTTGGGGGAGAGCTTCTGGGAACTCAGATTTAGGATGCCTGGAAGGTGCTGAGAACATGATGCAACTCAGCTGAAGGCTTTCAAGCTGTCATGAGTTGTGCTTCCAAAGAGTTGAGCTGAAGAATCATTGTTTCTGATAGGCAGGTGGATAAAATGGATTAATTTGTTTTAAATATCAGTCTGACATGCAATCCTAAAGCTAAGGAATCCTATCCTAGGATCAGTTCAGAAAGTCTTTGACATCATTAAAAGGCACCACGTGGCTATTTTTCCCCAGGAACTGAGCCCTTTTCCACAGCAGCTCCACATGGTCCTGCAGGCTGCTGGAACCATGCCTTACCAATCTGCTCTCAAGTTACACAGCAGCAAGCAGCATAAGTGGAGTGCAGGGAAGCCCCCATCTCTCCACTGAGTGAATATACGGGTCATGGCTGAAAGGAATAGGAGTCAACACCTGTCTTTTAAGAAGGGTTGATGTGGTCAGAACCAAACTGTAGCAGAATGGGGCTGTTGAGGACAATAAGTACTTCCAGCTGTCACTGCTGACCCACAGTCACTGGAAGGAAGACAAGTGCATGTGGCTTTAGGTCAAAACTTCACTCACACATACCTTCTGCCTGGAGTAGCTCAGGCAGCGGGTGTGGGTCCTTTTGGGGCTGCCTTCTGTGGGAGCACCCACCACCAGCCTGGCCGCTGGAGCCATGCCATGGGCAAACCCTGCCTCTAGCCATCCTCAAGCCTAGCTGAGGAGCCGCCAACAAAGCTCTCACATCCATGTATGTCCTGGTGCAAAGAGAAAAGTTTTTGGGATAGTTGGGATATTTGGATATTCTGTCATCCCAAGGATTCACTTTCTAACATTTGAAAAAGCATTTCCTTTTGAAAGGTTGGTAAGTTATTGGAGAAGGAAAAACATTTGGAAACAGTTTTAAAAGGTCAAAATCAAAATAAGCATTTGGAAACTAGAGAATCAGCTCACCCAGTCTGAAATGTTCATTTCCTTTCGATTTGCTGCGCTTAATTTTGATTTTGGTTTTTTCAGGGCTTCAATATTTCTTCTTTTCTGGCCAGAAAAGGATGTCAGACCCTGACAGTCCTTGTGGGGCTGGAGGAGCCTCTCCCACTCAGCCCTTCTGTGCATGCATCATGCATATGAGAAATGGAGCCTTGGACCATAAACCAGTTGAGCAATTTGCTTCCAAAACGAAACCACCACCAGAGTAGAAAAAGATGTTGAGAACAAAAGTTATTGTTTAATGTGATAAAGAAAATCACTGTTGAAAACAGCTTCCACTGTATCCCATTTCCTACAGCTTTGTCATTTGAAAACAAAGATTCTACTCTCCCCCCTCCACAGGCTTGACCTAAAGCTTATCTTCCAGTTATATGTCACTTGAATTCTACCGATTTTACACTCCCTGCAGTTTCTCTGACTGCCTATCAGGTCCACTGGGCAGGGCTACATTTGTTAGCCACTTTCTGAAGCACAGCAGGCTACTGCTCCCTGATGCAGTCACTATACCAGTACAGATAATAAACAAAGAGGAATGTGCCAAGCCATACAAGAATTAGAACTTTGAAGTTTTCCCTCTTTCTGTTTTCCTCATTGTAATTTTAATGTAGTTATTTGGAAGTCAATATATTTCACCCTTGCTGCTCACTAAATATTCTCAGATCAGCAGAGATGTGGAGCTGCTGAACACGCTTAAATCAAGATGCTTTTTGCCAAACAGATGTAGAACATTATTACTAACTTCTTGTTTTTCATCATTCCTTTCCAGTCAGGAAAAAATGAAATAATTGAAGTCTGAAACTGATAACAAACCTTATGGCATTTTGACTTTGAAATGAAAGAGAAAACCTGTGTCTGTGGTCCTCTAGCAGTTTGTCCTTTAGCCTTAACCTGCTTGTTGTCCTTGGAGTTACTTTTAAAACATCTCCATCTCAGAAGTTATCTTCTGACAAGTAGGGGTTTCTAAAGCATTGGCGGTGCCCTCTCTCTGACCCTGTGAAGGCAACAGCCTGAGATGGCTGGGATCTCTGGGCTTCACTCACCAGGCTATTGATAAGCACAGGCTCTCCTTGCTTTTATTCTCACTGTGCATCTGATATCCTAAATGCAATGAAGCCATAACAAATGCTTTTCTTCCACTGTAGTGCAGGTTTCTGAATTCCCAGAGATGTCCCCCTGAGTGCTGTCAGGCAGGACTTAGGCTTCTCAGACCCCTTGCTTGGTTACTTCTGCTCATATTATGACACTTTCTGAACTTGCGGCAAGTTGCAGGTTATCAGAGCTGAACTAAACACTCAGTGTCCCTCTGCAGAGGCAGGTAACCTGTGTCCTCAACCCTGACAGTTTAAAGGACTTCACAAGCTGTTGGCTTGATGAAATAATAAACACGAATATCTTTCTGTGTGGCCAGCTTTTGGCACCCCAAGCCATTCACTTCAAATCGACAAGCTCTGATCCCTGAGCATGAAGGCTATGACCTTACTGGGTCCTGAGGTGACAGCTAAGACTAAAAATGGAATGAAGGACTGTGCACATGTGGGTTGTGCAGTGATCTGGCAGTATCTGCTAAGAGGGTACATACCCAGGTTAGATCCCAGTTCCTGGCTCTGTACTCTGGGCTTTTCTCCAGCTGTGGAAAGAGACTGAAGGCAAGGCACCTCAGAAGAGCTACCTTCTCCATGTAGTCTGCATAGCTCTAGGCCTGGATCAGGACCAGATATAGAAAGAGTCTCACCTCTAAAAGCTCTCACCAAACCTAACTTGAGCCATCTGCTACACTGCTGCCTTAAAGTAATTTTGAGCCACAAAACCTGCTTGCAGCAAGCAATAGAAGCAGTAGGAAACCTCAGGATAAGAGCAATTTAGGCATCTACAGTAGTATTTATCTCCAGATATGGGCACCTAAATGGCTGTGTATCCATGTAAGTGCCTGTGGTAATATTTAAAGCCTTGAGTGAAGAGCTACCCCATGGAGTCAGCTAAGCCTACAGGGTCATGCAGTTCACCTTCAGTCCCTTGTTTAAACATAGATGCTTAAGGGTAGGTACCCCATGAGGCTGACAGGTACAACACAAGACCTATGGGCAATGCACAGCCTGTAAGGGTCTTGTCTAGGCACCACACAAGATACACTTGAGTCCTGTGCTTCGGCAACCGAGTCCCATCCCTAGAAAGAATATAGGCACCAACACCCAGGTGTTTGCCTGGAGCTAGATCTCTCCCCTTGTTTCAGGGTGAACCCAGTCTTTTCATGAAAGTGCCGATTTCCCTTTGACTGTAGAGTAAATACACCCAGCTGGGCAGGTGACAGCAGCTGTGTTGCAGATGCTGGAGACCTCCTATCTAGAGGAATGCCATAACACCACCACACCAGCTGAGCATTGATGGCCTCTTCATGTTTGTGTGAAATAAATCCTTTGGAAATATTGACTTATTTACAATTAAATGTTTTAACTATTTGGGGTGGAGGGAAATGGTTTTAGTTCTACAATAAATACAAGGTTGACAGATTTCTTCAACACTGACTAGCATGCATTTCCTGCCCATTTCAGGTTTGAAGTCATTTATGAGTGCACATTCATTCTTCACAGTGATGCAAATGGCAAGAAGCACTCTGGATGGAATCTTGACCAGCCAAAAATGATTGCAAGTCTTCTATGAACTTTAGTAATGGCATCATCCCTAATTTTTGTGATCAAAGTACATCCACAGGCTTCAGTCTCCAGCAAATGATCCCCAGCTGGGGTAAATCAGGCCACTAAAGGGAAAATTCAGACAAGTAGCTCTGAGATCTCAAAGAGGGCAAAATACCCTCAAATACCACACACTTGCACAGGTATGCTACAAGGGGAGTTGAAAGCAACAGGGCAATGAGGAGGTGAAGGAGGCTGTCAGGGGTCCAGTGGGTCTGGGGGATGTCGGAGGAAGGCAAGGTGAAGACTTTTCTCCAAATTGCGTGGAAGTGCATCTTGAAACTGGGTGAAAGTTCAGAGCTGTGCTGCTTTTATCCAAACCAGATTTCCTAGCTTCACTCCGTGCAGGATATTTTTTAGTTATTATTTGGTGGCTTTCCTGTTGCTATATGTAATCCCTCTGAGAAATGTTTATTTCAGATCTCTGCACTTCATAAGCAAGGTGGATTTTGGAGGAGACCATAGCTTCATCTACACCAGCAAACAATGCAACACAGCTGGAGCAGGTCTGAAGTGTGGTGTGTGCTGAGGAGCTGCCTTGGAGTTTTCTTCAGCCCAGCTCCAGGCCGGACCAGTTGCACATGTGAAGGCAGCATACAGTACAGACACTCCTGGAAACCACTCCCACCCTGGTTTCACCTCGATTTTGGTGTCAGCACAGTTCCAGGTAGCTGTATTGCAGGGGTAGCAGAATAGTTCCTCTGTTTGCCTCCATCATAGCAGACTGACCTATGGTGCTCCTAGCTACAGCAATGCCATTTAGGAAGTGCTGATATGGCTCCAGATGGAAAATGAGCCTGCAGTGTCAGATGTGGCTGCTATCAAGAGATTAACTATAGGCAGCTCCAACCAGTTTGACCACAAGTCACAGAAAACCATGTTGATCCAACCCATCCAGAGTGCCTGCAGATGAAGAAATGAGTGTGTAGGAAGCGGCTAACACTAGTGGAGTTAAACACTAAGCTGCAATTCAGAAATGGAGAGGGGAAAAAGCTCCTTTTCAATCTCCTCAACTGGTGCTAAGCAGCTGAGCTAAAAAGCACTATCTCAGCTTGCTCTCAGGTGCTGACAGCTACCTGTTGGGATATGAGTAACACCTGCCAGGCTGCTTTAGTTCATCCAGCCTGTAAAAACATAAAGCACTTAATCTCTGAACTGTGCTTGAAAGGAGTCACAAGTTCAGACTCATTCTGGTTCTCATCTATATGACTATTCCTGCCTGGAGGAGCAGGCAGTGAAGAAGGAAAGCACTGGTACCTCCTCCTTTCTGTGACTGCTGATCTACCACTAGGCTTGCAATAGTGGCAGATGCAGTTAGCACAGTGCAAACATTGTGCTACTCTGCAAGAGCACAGTGCTGCCCAGATGCAGCCCTGTCAGTTCTTAAGGGTAAATTTGCCCTCATTGAGGACAATTCTTGTAATGCTTGGTGTTATTGCTTACATCAAGGAAGATCAAGGAAGCAGAAGTGTACCAGAGGTTTTCTATTTCTTGAGCTCAGATTTTGCCATCTCAGAGGAAACCTTAGGAAAGTAAAATGCTCCAACTCAAGAATGGAGAAGAATTATAACAAGATGAAGAGACACGGGAAGAGAATTATAATTTGCTTTTTTAAATTAATTCTTAGTTGATACAACTGTCTTTGGGGTGAGAAGCAGAGTGTCACGTTGGGTGATTTTGTGTGAGCTGCAATAAATAAATAGCACACTTTAAGGCTAAGGACTCACTACGCTCCTCAGTCTTTCCAAACTCTTCTAAATTAAGTCATTATCTCCCATGTGCTTGTTGCCTCCTTGTCCAGGAATGGATTTTTATCCCTGACAAGAGTTCAAGATATTCGTCTTGAATGACTCAAGGCCTTTTCCTGGATCCGTGAGACATAACTCCTGGGTTTAACTAGAAAATTTCTTGAATGCAAAACAAATATTTCATGATCTGCAAATGCTCAAGAGTCAATAAATCTCTGCAAGTTACTCATGCTAGCAAGTGTTTGCAGAACTGTCCCCCCAACAAGGACCTTTTTAGCAATGATCAGCAAAATCTCTAATGGTTAGGGGTCCGGTGCAGCAATTTGGATGCTTGCTATGCTTATGTAAACCTTTTGGATCTGCTACACTTGGCTGCAAATACAAGGAGTAAGACAGTGGAAAGAATTGTAGCACTTCTACTATTTATTAGTCAGACCCCCAAAGGGCAGAGAGCATCATGGGGAAGAAAAAACACTGGAAATTAAATTAACCAAACTTGCTGAAATGGCAATAAAAGTTTGTTGCAGATGGAAAGAAAATGATAGATTTCCAGAAGCAGCTAACCTTTCCAGGTCCGTTCCAGTCAACCCTTCCATGGATTTGTAACTTGAATCTTCGTGTTTTCTGAAATGCAACGTGTCACTGCTCCAGGCCACTGATCGCAGTTGTGTTGCTGTCAGCTTCCTGGTAGCTGGTGGCATCTGTCCTCCCAGGCCCCCAGGATGCTGCAGACAGCTACCAGTGCAGGTGTTTTACAGGCAGTACCATGACCGTAAGTGCAAAGTATGTGAGGAAGGAATCATAGATTTAAATGGGCAGCTCACCTTGATGAAGGAACATATGCAATTTCCTTTGGTTCTCACTGACTTTGTAAAGCCAGCATGTCACCACATCTCTAAATTTCCATACCAGTTTCATGTTTTGCAATTGTGGATACAACTCCAGAATGACCAGGGACTCTACAGTCATGCACCTGGGTACATGACCAACACCAAGGGAGCATGAGAGCCTCACAGGCAGTGTTTTTGAGGTAAACTAGAGGAGTGATATAGGCCCCTTATGCCCTCGCAAACTCATGGCTGATGTGTGCATTAGCCATATGGGTTTAGAAAAACAGAGGAGCAGTTAAGGATTCAGGCTGAGAGCACAATGAACTTTGGTTTGGTGTTAGCGACAGGAGGTACTTGTCCTGCAAGGTCTCAATATATGGCTTAGAGCTGGATTTAGCTGTGTGGATAAGATAAACAGCAGTTTCCTTTACTTTCATCCCTTGAGGTTTTAGTAGTTAGCAGTTTAAAAAATCACTGGGTTTTTCATTCAATGTATTATAGGTGTTTTCTAAATTGGCTTCCACATCCCTCTGTTGCTCTCCTCCTTATCTCATGATGGCAGACAAAATTCAAATACTGAGGCTGAAAGCTATTTAGTCTGGTCTGAATTCTCTTCTCAGGTCCACCAGGATAATATTAGTGACGAATTTACATGTGAATGAATTCGGGACTGTTCTCTCTGCTTTTTCTATCCAAAGGCAGCAGAGGGGGCCAGAAGCTACCTGGGCTGCATGAACAGGAGCACGGTCAGCTGATCAAGGGAAGTGATGACTCCCTCTACCCAGCATTTGAAAGACCACATCCAGAATACTGTGTCAATTTTGGGGTGCCCCAATACTAGGAAGACATCAATAAACTGGATATATTTCAGTGAAGCGGTCACAAGTCTCATCAGGGCTGAAGCACTTGCCTTGTGAGAAGAGGCTCAGGGAGTTGGGCTTGCTTATCCTGGAGAAGAGATGATTTTGGTGAGACCTGACTGCAGCCTCTGGTACCTGTGGGGAGGGAATCCCTTCACAGTGATGCAGAGTGGGAGGATGAGATGAGAGGCATAAGCTGAAATAAAAGAGGTTCAGTTTGGATATAGGGAGAAGCTTTTTCACCCTGAGGACTGTCTGGGAGGTAAACAGAGATGCTCTCCTATCCAACGCAGGTTGAGGACAGAGTGCATTCCATCAATGGATCAATGGACCAACAGACCAATCAGCTGACAGACAGGCGTGTTGCTGAAGGATTGGACACTCCACAGACATGGAGTCCTTCCCCTCTGGGCAGTGCCTTACACTGAGACTAAACCCCATCTCAGGCAGTACAGCAAAACCTTTATTAGCCATGCTTTAGTTATTGCTATTTTTTTTTGGAGGGTCATTCTCTGAATTAGTATGGATCATTAAGTAGTTATTATG
>JAOEHX010044107.1:0-14415 GCA_025448015.1 Bolborhynchus lineola
CTGGTGAGGGGGGCTCCCGCTTCCCGCGCCCCGCATCCGGAAGTGTGCTGCCCCGCGGAGGCATCGCCGGTACCTGCCCCGCGCCCGGCCCGCGGCGGGAGATGGAAGGCGGGGGGAGTGCGGAAGGAAGGGGGCAGCCGGGCCTGGGCTTGCCGGCTCAGCTCAGCTCCATGGAGGCCTCTCCCTGCATCCGTCTGCTCTGAAGGGAGATCTTGGGCTGTGCGGAAGGTGCTGAGAGGGGTACGGAGGAGGGGGGGTAAGAACATCTTTCCTGCACCAGAGGGATGTGGAGGCTTGCCCAGCAAGTGGGCCTTTTGGACCAGTTCTCCTATTGGCTTTGCCTGTTATTGTGCATTATGCTTCTCGAGTTGTCTTAATAAAAGGTCTCCTGAGCTTTCACATGAAAAAACACATCATAAACCCTCAAGCAATGATGGCTGCACGACGTTTTAGGCACAGATGTTTTATGCTATGATGCAACTTAATGTTTGGAGTTAAGGGATATGCATGCTGCCATGTTGCTTCTGCAGCCTTACTCATGCTACAATCTTTCTGCATCGAGCTCTCTTGGAGTGATGAATACGTTTCAATGTCATATCAATATATTCTGTGTCACTGATTTGTTTTTCATTATATTGCTTTTTCCCAGAGATGTTTATCTTCAAATGCTGATACTGACACCTGTCTCCTTGCACTGGAATCAGAAATTCTAATAAAGCTCAGAATTCTGAATCATCTGCTGCTTTTGAAATAGTGACCCTGAGTATGGCTAAGCTCTTTTCTTTTCCACATTTTAAAACAATGGTTTTCTTTTCTTCTTGTCGTATTCTACTCACGGCAGTGAATGTTATGTCCCAGGCTAGATGGAGTTAATAGAAACAAATACTGCTGAAGTTAAGGTCATAATACTGCTAGGTCTGTGTTAGATACTGAATTCATCATTAGCTGATAGAATGAGGAGGACCTTTCCTTGTGGCCCTGGTCTTCCACAAGTGCTTTAGACATGGTTTCTTCAGCCTTCCACTGCAACACAAGTTACCATCTCTTAGCAGATATCCAGTTGCAGACATAATTTCAGAGAGACAGACTATAGTTGTTAGGTGTTCACTTGAATCCTCTTAGTGTTTATAATTCTGCATTCCAGAATCAAAATTGGGAAGCTGTCTAATTAAAAAACAGGAACTTTGTCAGGGGCTGCTTGTAATGTAACACATTAAAAAGTTTGAAATAATGAAAGAATCAATCTGTACATAGAGTGAAGCAGCTTTTTTAAGAAATCCATTATGAGTGTATGTTTTAATACTGATACTGTATTCTAATACTTAACCAACTAGTTGGGCCTTTTTTCTTCTTCACAGTGTATTTGTTATTTCTATCCTGATCTGAGATCTGGAAATATGACCATGTTTGGTATGTCTTTTTTCCAGAAACTCCTACACTATGCAGCATCTAACATAATGTACTTTCAGGTCTTACATTTGATCATACATAATTTTATAAACACTTTTGGTTTTCATTCTACTTCTGTTGTATGACCAAAGTGCTGGGCAGCCTGAGATAAGGTATCCTTTGAATCTCATTTAATTAAATTTTTGTTGTATCTTGAGCCTAAAATTCCTTTTCTGTCATCGGCTTTTTTTTTTTTGCCTTCAGTTGTTCATTAGCTTAAACTTACAAATGCACATTTTTGACTCTTGAGAAGTTTTACTGCCTTTAAAAATTCATATGTTATTTCTAATTTTTTTGTTATGGTTCCTTAAAATAATTTTAATTTCTGTATAAAAATAATACATTAAATGTTTTCAGAGAAGCAAACATGGTTTAATAGTACTAACTTATTTTTTTGAATAATAAATAGATTTCAAATTATCATTGTCCCCCTGTGTAACTTAACTACATTTGTTTCAAATCAGTAATGTGCACTTGATATAGTGATAGAAAGATGAGTCAATTTTTAATAATTATGGAAAAATATTTCCCAAGTTAATGCCATACTGTTTCCAGCATTGTTCTTCTTCGTTTCAGCTCAGCCTGAGAACTTTTCAGCCAGCTCCAGTTCAGATAGGAGCTTCCTTTCTGTTCCAAGCAGTATTCTGTGTTTCCCTTTCTAGGAAAATGACAGTGGTCATTTGTATTATTCGTCACAGGAAAAAAAGTCATTCTGTTTTAATGAGCAATGGGAGTCCTGTAGTGGGATACTTATGATATGCTTAAATATTTTTTTTTTATTAAATTCTTAATTATTGTATTCAATTTTATACTTCAGGGATGCAGTCTAAAAAAAAAAATATAAAAATGAAGTAACTTTTTGTTAAGCTATTTTTATTATTTGTTGAAAGTAGTGTAGGAAGTTTGGATTGTATTTCTAATGTTTGTTAGATTGATTGGCAAAATTAGGATATTCAAACCTAGATAAATGAGCTGGGGAAGCTAGGTCCTGATACCACTCTAAGCAAATTGTGAGAATATCAGTAGAATATTAACCCCTGTATATTTCTTCTCTGAGGTTCATTGGCCTTTCACTTATCTGCAAGAGCTATAATTCACACAACATGAGTTTCCAGTAAGTCAGAGAAAGACCAAGGCACCTTTAGAAATACATAAGCCAGGGGGTTAATTTAGGAGCTGCCATATTCAGCGAACAGGAAGCGTTAAGCCTAAGGACTTTATTTTTTTCCATTAGTGCTGTCTGTTTACCAGAAATGTACCTTTACATGGAAATCGCCTGCTTCTTCCACGAAGCTGAAGTGTCATAATTGCTTTGTTTCTGTACATGTGACATAGGAGCAAGCTGACTTTCTTGTTCCTGTTGGAACTTAAGTCAGTTGTTCTCACTTCTTGCATCTTTTCATCTTGTCCAGATGTTCTTTCTTTATAGAATCTTAGGCAAAAATTAACTTTAGACATCAGTTACAAGCAATCAGTTAATAATAGCGAAGCAAGAAGTGCCCAACATTTGACTTTTTATAAAGAACAAATACAAGCATTATGCTATTGTTGTTACATTCTTCCTTATTCTTCCCCAGAACTCTCTGAAACAGGTCATGTGTCTTCTAGGAAATAGCACAACCACTCTGTTAAGCAGTGAAGTGTGAAGAAGGAGCTCCTGTTTAACTGCTTGCCAGTTTCTGAGGTTTACAACCTTAAAATATTCTGGCCTACATCTTACAGTTTTCTTGCAGAATCTACTGAGCTACTTTCTGGTGATCCCGCTTTCTTTAAGAGGAAGAATATTTTTATTTTTCAGTTTCTTTTTTCCTCCATTCTTTTCATCATTCAGTTTTAATTTTTTAGGAATTCTAAATTCTATGGCATTACGCAAATACAGTCAGAACACTTTTGAAAGTGGACTGTAATGCTCAAGTATTAATTACACCACTTTTGCTTCTTCTTTCTTTTGCTTTATAGGAAACAAAAAAAAATTGCTGTTCCAGCCCCTCCAGGTAAGTGAAGCAATTATTTTTTCCTTTAAAATACAAATTATGTTTTTATTTATGTTACTTCTTATTAAGTGGTGTATTCTACATTTTTACTGAAAGCAGAACTTGCAAGTCTGCCTCTGTAGAAAACTGTGGAAATAACAGTGGAAATAAAGATAAGCTTAAATGTGAAAGGTGATGAAAATTTAAGCTGTATGCAAGTATTGAAAGTATAGAATGTGCCCTGTTTGTTTTGATTTGCATTGATTTGTTTGGTTGCATGAGAAAAGTAGCTTTTTTGAATTTTGAAGGTCTTCAATTTGGAAAACCAAAATAGTTACTATTTGGTTGCTTTTTTTCTCTAAAGAAGCTTATCTATTAAAATATTTTGTTGGGGCCAAGCAAACCACTAAATTCAGATATTCAGATAATCATTAAGATAATATAATTCTTTATGGTGGCAAATATATTCAGTCCACTTCACTGTGAAATAGTATACACCTCAAGTAGAGCTCTTAGAAGTTGATACAGACTTTGAAATATTGCTATACCTTGCCCTTTAGTGCTTCAGTTTCCCATTAAAAAAATGAAGCTTTAAAGTAAAATCTTGACAATCTTATACTACTTAAAGCAACTACATGCTGTGATGGGATCTACAAAAAAACTTACTAAGAGTTAATAATTCTGTATACAGTAAGAGTTTGTATCTTGCAGTAAAAAGGGTCACAATTCCAGATCAAATATAAAGGATAAAAGGAAATGTTTAATAGACATGATTGGTCTTGAGGAATTGCAAAGATCCGTATGAAAAGACATCTCTGATACTGTAGCTTAAGCATTTTGTAACCTATAAACCCAAGGGAGTCTCAGTGCTGATGGACTACTGTAATTCTGATTTGTCTCAATGGCCTAAAGCAGTTTTTGTTGAACTTTCATTTTTTCAAACCAGAATGCACAGATGTTTCTTGAGTTGGAGCCACATGCCGGTGGTCAGCCTAGCGGAAAAACTGGGGTTTGTGTCACGCATAAGCAGTAGTAGATAAATCAGCGTTCTATAGTACCTGGCAGACTGTCAGATTGTCTTCTATGAACTGCCCAGTTTAGGGGGAGTAACACACTTGTGAGAATGTGCATCTCATCTTGCTTGATGGCCAGTAGAGGAATGCTGGCATTAAAAAGCTGGTTTGGTAGTCGGTTTTGTTAGTTTGTTGGTTTGGGTTTTTTTGCTAAGTTTATAGTTGTCTGCTCTTTTGAGTTTAGGCTGTTTTCTTCCGTACTGTTTTTGTCAGCCTTAAAGTTACAGGACAGCCTTGGTGTTGCTACAATGCTTAGAATACATAATTACAGGGTAAGACTGAACAGCCCAAGAGCAGGTTAGTGCCTAGAAGTCTTTTGGTGTGCAGCATGCCTTATACAGGTAAAGTATGTAGAGGCTTTATCTAAAAGTCTGATGCATCTTTACTAAGTATGTATGAAGAATGATTTTTTTTTTTTCCAGCAAATTCGCAGTATTCTACTTTTGTGTTGTAAGTATAGAGCAAACACCAAAAAAGAGATACTACTTTCTGATATAAGTACCAAAGTTGATTATATTGCTGAGATTATTTCATGGTTTTCCCATGTTCAGCGCTGATCCGGTTTCTCAGTGTGACTCGAGGGTGTCTTTATGTTACTGAAAGGAATTTAAGGTTGGAAGGCTTGCAGAAGAAAATTGCAGTTCAATGGACTGTAGTAAGAATCATTGCACTGAATTGTTTGGCTTATCTGAAGAGATAAATTAAGGCTGGAGTTTCACATTCAGATTGGATTGCTTCAGGAACCATCTTTTTTTCTATGGGACAAGGTGTTTGCTGTTGCCTTGGTAACAGTCCAAGGTGGCTATAATTCATCTCTAGCAATTAGGTTAGCAGTTTACATACTTTATTCCTCACTTGGTTGGGGGAGCAACATTTTTTTCAAGATGGCATTTAAGTTGCTATATTGGTTTTCAGGGGAAGAGTATTTTCTAAATTCTTTTCTCTTTTTTGGTGTGATACTCTCTTCTAGAGCAGTCAGCCTCCAATAGCCTTTTGAAATCAGAGTGACAATCATCAATTTACTTTCTGGAAATCTGCCTTCCATGTGTTAGTCTTGTTATTCCTGTCAGGCAACAAACAGTGCAGAAGACAGAGAGGAGGCAAAGGGTGAGGTTTGTTTGTCTTTTTTCCCTAGCACCAACAGCATTAGTTGCATTAGGCTGTAAAGTTAACCACGCTAAGTCTTCTAAAACTGTCAGAACGTTACTCAGATTTTGCTGAGTTGAAAGGTTGTTCACCTCTGGTTTTGGCTATGGCATCTTTATGGTACACTTCAAATTTCAGAGTTTTCTTGGATTACTTAGAATTTCATCCACTGAAATGTTTATTATCTCTAACGATGGAGATTCCACAGCCCCACTGGGAAACCTGTTCAAGTGTTCAGCTGCTCTCACGGAGTGATTTTTATTTTTCTTTTCTCCTCTCCCCTTAATATTTGCTGTTATCTTTCTTAGTGTGGCTTGTGAGTGTTGCGTCTCATCCTTTTGTTGTACACTACCCAGAGTCTGGATCTATCTTCTCTATAACAATACATTAGGTAGTGTAATACCATAATTTGATCCTTCCTTAGCCTTCCTTCTCCATGCTGAACAAACTTTGCTTCTGAGTATTCTTCTTCTGTATAATAGTCCTGCCTCCTATTTTGGTGGGATCCCTGCTGTTTTCTCTCCAGTTTGGCATCTGTCTTGAGGGGATCAAATCTGGACAAGCACTCCAGCTGTAGTCTCACGAGTGCCAGATGAAGAATAATCACTTCCCTTCATCTGGTTGCTATGCTTTTGCTAATCCAGCCCAATAGGCTGTTTGTTTTCAGTGCTGCAAGTGACATGATGCTAAGTTGTGTTCAGTTTGTCCACAAGGAGTTGCAGGTTCTGCCCCAAAGCTTCTTGACAGCCAGCTGGCCCTCAACCTGCACTGTTGCATGGAGTAATTTCATTCTAGGTGCAAGGTTTGCATTTGTAAGAGGTAAATAAAATCCTTACCAATTTGGCTATATTAACGAATGTGCGCTCTTTTTTCCCCATGGTGTCAGATCCGCTTTTCTGGTTAGATTTATAATTTCTGAGGTCTTGCTGGAATGCACAGGTGAACTTCTTTTTCTTTTAGTGCAAAAATTTCAGTGCTTCGTGGTATTTTTTTTCCCCTCAGATGTTAGCTGGAATCCTTTTACAAGGCATGACCTCACAAAATTCCTTGTGGCCTGAAGTCAAATAATATTGCAAAGATCAGGAAATGAATTTATCTCCAGCTTTTTTCCAGTAAATTTGCCAGGAGGACAACATTGTTTTTCTTTTCCACAAGGATTGATTTTTAGTTTGTATCAGGCAGTCAATATTCACAGGCTTTGCAAACCAAAACGTGGAATCAGATAACAACTTCATATGCATATGCAAGTGTTTTGGTAATGTTCCTTTAAAGAAGTATATAAGCAGACTTGAAAAAATAATCTTTACAATATATGATCAAAGAAAAATACTAAAAGATGATAATAAGCTATAGTAATAGAGTAGGGAAACAATGCCCTATATGCACATCAAAATCTTCACCCTTCAGATTAAAAAAAAGCTCTAAAACAAACAAAAAAACCCACAGCAAGCAAGCAAAAAATGAACAAGGAAACAAATTAAAAAACCCAAACAGGTTTGTTTCTTATACCTTCAGACATTTCTGATACAGATGTAATTCTTCTGCTCCTATTATGTATCCATTTGTGCATAGTGTAGCTATATATAACTACATGGTATCCCAAGATCAAGATCTAACAAAGCAAACTGAGTTCTGATGGAGGCTAACTCTGTTAGTTTTGAATATGCATTTAAAATATCTGACTGTTGCATAGCTGAACAAGGATAATAAGCTCATGGGATAGTTTTTAAGTGTCTGTTGAATTTCCATATAATATAAAGGATGTAATTCTAAAGCTTCATTGATAAGGGCCTTATTTTTCATACTAAGGCCTGAAGCCTTAGTCACAAGAATTTGACTTGCCCATAACCTTGTTAATACTGTATTGGTGACAGTACCAAGTTCATAATTTGAACAGTTCAGGAAATATTTAATCCCTTCAGAAACTTGAGGCAGGTTATGAACTCTTTGCAAAGACCAGCAGAACAATCTCCATTCTGAATTTGCTTTGGCATCCTTTCCTTGGGAGTGTAAATTTCCCTGAGTTGTCAGTGCCAAAGACTCTAAAGTTTCTGGCAGCCATTCATCTCTTCTTGGCTTGTGATCTCAGCTCAGTGTCCTCATTCTGTTGAAGGTATATATTTAGCAGTGACACTTAGGAATCTCCTCCACACCATGTTTTGCTGCTTTGCTATTCAGTGCCCATTACCAAGGACCCTGAGCTATCCTTCTCCTTGAAGTAATATCTGGAAAGTGTGCAATAGTTTCTTACTGTACAGGAGCAGGCAAAGGATCGGATAATGTGTTTCCCTACAGATCTGTTATTTGCTTATGCTTACTTGATTTGTCTTGTGTCTAGTACTAAATGGTGTACCAGAGGAATACATTCGTAGGGTGGTTAGGCAGTTTTCAGAAGTCTTGCAACTTTTCATGACAAGCCTATAGGGGGAGAGATGGATTTATCCTGCTTATGATCTTTAATCATAAAGATGTCTTTATTCATCTTTATTTGCTTCATCAAGCTAAGCAGTGTTTAGAACTAATATTGTTGGACCTCCATACAAATATTTATATTTAAAGATGAATGTATTTCCTCCAGGGTGAAACCACAGATGCCGTAACTAATTAGAGGGTGTATTGGGGTAAACCATTTATTTGAAAAACTGTTGTGTTTCATAGGTAAATAGTGGGTATTATATCATTTGTCTTTACAAAAGCATGTATTATTATGTGTTTTACATGCACAGTAATAAATGTCTTCTTTCAATTACAGCTCATTGCCATGAAAAGGAGGATATGATAGTTTGCCCTATGAAACAGTTTTCTATGTGAAATCTGGCAGGTATGTGTATTAGTATGTGGGGTGAGTATGCAAAACAGCACAAAATGTTATTCATGTTTCTTCTTTCATAAACAGTTTCTATCCTTTTGGTAATTCAATTGTATAACTGAAACATTGCTAGGGTACTTGGGGGTTTTAGTTAACTTTGTAACAGTTTACGTAAAGGGCTGTCTGCTGACCTACCTTTAAAGGTGAGCTTTAAAGTTCGAGAAAAGACTAAGGAGTCAACCACTTGGTATTGTCTGCTTTTTAGTTCTTTTTTTTTAATTATGGTAATTGGATCATTATTATAATGTATTATAATTTCCGTAACAAGTTAGCTTACTTTGTTTTCAGTCATCTTATGTACAAATACTTGCCTTTCTGTTTGAGGTATGTTTTCAAAACCTGCTATGTGTCTACTGGGTGTTGTGTTCTTTCCTGACAGAGTTTGGAATCCAGACTGTACTTAAATTCTCAGTATTTTGATTCTTAGCTTAGCCAGAAGGCAGAAATTCTTGCCCATGGAATATTAAAATATCCTGTAGATGTTGATGTATTGATACTTCCTTGCAATATTTGTAAAATCTATTCTATTGATATTTCAATAAAGGTAGCACAACGACCTGTGGAATATGAGTGATGACAAACCCTTTTTATGCACTGCCCCTGGATGTGGCCAGGTAATGGTCTGACTTGAAGTTATTAACATTGATAGAAGTAAAATAGTGAAACATTTCTAGGGATCTGTCGTGGTTTAAACTGCCTTAACACTTGAATTTAGTAACCTGAAAAGAGATGAATTTGCATTATCTGCTGCTTGAAATGGACATCCCTGCATCCTTTATATAGAATTAATTTCTTAAGCTGATTTTCTTCATTATATTATGTCTACCCGCCATTATATAGAATTGATTTCTTGAGCAGGCTGTATTTTTTCATTATATTAGTGCACTTGGAATTATTTGGATTTTGACTTAAAAATATTTTCAATTTTGTTCTTATAACTTAGTTTTTAGGATTAATTACCACATTAATTTTATATTAATGGAGCCTATTTAAGGTGGGAAAGGACTAAGATTTTGTTTTATGTCTTACGTGTTCAGAGACATCAAAAGTAACAGAACTGCCTTCTAATCAATATGTTTGTCCCCATCCTATTTGAAACTAGTTTCAGTGTAAACTCTGTCAGGAGTGTTTTGGCAATTAAATCTCATAGAATATCCATCATGGGGCTACAGCAATCCTTCATTCCAGTGGAGAAGAAAAAAACTAGTGTCTGTGAAAAATGGGCAAGGCTTTTCCAGATGTTACTTCATACTACAGCACAGAGAGAGGGAGTCAGGATCTGGAGGTCCTGTTCCCTTGAGGGAACCTGTCAATCACATAGTGGGACAGAAAGATGTACTTACATCTTTTAGTGTGCTAGAATACTGAAGCTTCTGGTTTGTGCTCTCTGTAGAGATAACCATAAGAGCTATGGAGAGCTGGCCATTTGGAACCCTTGGCAACAGGGTTGTAACGAAAACGTGCCTGTCTTTCAGTGATCCTGCATTTTGAATTTTCCTCTCAGCTCCACATATACATGTCCTTTCTCACAAAAGTATTCTGTGTGAGTGTACTCAGAGGTCACCTGAGCTTTTTTGTGGTTTTTTTTTGAGAGATGACCCTTGGTGTGTATCTGTTACAAGATGTGTGTGGAGTGACTTAAATTACTGAGAAATAATCAAAAACAATCTCAGAATCAATTGTTCATAAAGAAAAGTAAGAACTTGAGTATTCTATAAAAAGTATTCTCTTTAGGAAACCTACATCTTGGGAAATATTTTCTTGGATTATCTCAGGTGAAACACTCTTTACTCACAATTACAGAGGCATAGCAAATTGCAAGTTGGGAAAAGTGAGAATATCTATTTTACAGTTCCTAGTTTGTCTGCTTACTGCCTTTTTGTTTTTGTTTGTTTTTTTTTTTTATAGAGTGTAGTCCAAAATCTAGGGCATATCTGCAGAAGACTGCCATACTGCTGAAAACCTAAGAGATTTTAAAAATTCTAATAAGCTTATTTCATGAACAGCTTTTCAGTTGACTGACATTGTTCCAGTGTTTCCCATTCTATTTGCCTCTTATGTAGTAAATGGTCAGGGGCAGGAGCTAAACTTTATGCTGTTAAATACAGTGAAGTCTGTGATTACAGTTCTCACTATTGTGATAATATGCACATTACAGAAATCAAATAGTGGTAATCAATTGCTAAATGTTACCATGATCCGTTAGTATAGCAAATATCTGTTTGCTAACAGTTGATGAAGTCTGCAGCACTTTGAAATTTTATCTTGGGCTTTTGATGAATGCAGGTACTTGCATTATCATTGCCCTCATACCATCACTATTTAGTTACTATGAACTTCATTAGAGTTTTGTAATATTTCTGCTTGGTACTGTTGACCAAGGAACAACATATATCTGCCTAAGAGGGTTGTCTGTTAACGTTGAAAATTTACTTTCTGTAGAATTGTATTGACTTTGTTCACACTCAGAATCACAACTATTTCTTAAAACTTTCTGCTGCAGCGTTTTACCAATGAGGATCATTTGGCTGTCCATAAACATAAACATGAGATGACACTGAAATTTGGTCCGGCTCGTAATGATAGTGTCATTGTGGCTGGTTAGTATATACTTTTATAACTAGTTTATTCACTTTTCTGCTGGAATGGGCATATGTTTTATGTATTTTCTGTACATAATGCATAGACTTCTGTTAAGAGATTATAAAACATTTTCTTCACTATAGTTATCTGCAATGTGTGCTTAGGCAATATTTTCTTGCGTAATTAGCTTTTGTCAGAATTTGAAGCCAGTACTATTTTCCAAAAATAACTTTTGATTAGATCTGTTGTATGAGCTACATATTTTTCAGTTATCAATACTTGAATAATTGATTAACTTATGTAAGAAGCATTGAGTAAGACTACACTAATAAAGGCTATGCTTAACAGGATCTGCAACTAGAGTAAGTTGTATTTAAGTTTTAAATATTCATTGCTATTACTTGGCTCTTAAATTTTAAAATGCATACTGTTTTTTACGTACTGTGGTGACTTTAGAAGGATGAATTGATAATTATTTAAGTGGCATAGTAGAAGAAAGAAAATAATTTTTGTTTGAATTTTAGCTTAAAATCTAAGTACTTCTACTATGTTGCTACCTCTGAATTCATGGTATACCTTGGTCAGTTGTAACTTAACTTTTTCTCTTTGTCCAGGATCAGGAGTAATCCAACGGATGTAAATATTTAAAAATAAATCAAATGGATGATTTTACAGGTGCAAAACCAATGGATGACTGATTGTATTATGAATTTTAAAGTTCTTGAATGAAGAAAGCACATGCTAATTATTCTGATGTTGTACTCAGACTGTGGTTTTTTTCATTGGTGGAACAAAGGTTTTCAGACACTTTGATTTATTATTCTTTGTAAGAGGCTAATTTGTAAGGACAAGCAGACGAAAAAAAAACCTTGTTACTCTTAAACCAGCAGTTACACATTTTAAAAGCTAAGTTGATCTGTGTGATCCCTGGCAATGATACCGAAAGAAAGGTGACCTAACAAATAATCAGGTGTCTGAGAATGAAACCATGGCAGTGTATCTCTTTGCCGCCAGTTGATAGGCGTAAGTGCCAGCTTATGTTAGTAAGGTGCGCATGGTGCTGTTTTATAGTATTTTAAATGCAGGTAACTTTGTGGCAAATGTGGTTGATTTTGACATGGTAATAATAATGAAATAAGTGGAATTTATGTAGTTCTAAAAACTTCCTTTTAAAGACTTATTTTAAACTACATCATGCACTAGTCGTGCAGATACAAGAAGTCTTATGATTACAGCTTGACTGCAGACAGAGGCATCATAGGAGTCAATACAAAATTGTGTATAATATCACACTTCCTTTCAGAAGTTCTGCATTCTTTAAAGTAATCACTACTTTCTTCGCAATATGAGAAGAAAGAAGCAAACTGTCTGTGAGCTGTGCACTTTTTTTTTTTTTAATTAAAGCCTGTATGTAGTCTTTACCTTTATTTAAAAACAGCCTCTTGGTTCACTGAAGTGATCAGCTATGCTAGACTAGTGCTTGAGGATAGCTCCCTCTGGTTTCTGGACACAGCCACAAGACGTGCTTTGATACCCTTCCAAAACTGCGGGGGTTTTACTGCTTTGCAAACTTCACTTGTTTGTCTCCAGCAGGTGGAGTCTGCCTTCTGGTTGGCCTCCGTGCAAGGCTGAAAGGGGCCTGCTTGCGAGGCATGAGAGTTCTTAGCTATGTCATCTCTGTTTGCTTTTATTCTGAAACATATTTTCGATAAATAGGTTTATAAATAGTATTTTCAAAATAAAATTGTGGATTGTTTATACACTTCATTTCAGATCAGACACCAACACCAACTCGATTCTTGAAGAACTGTGAAGAAGTTGGCTTATTCAATGAACTAGCAAGTCCATTTGAAAATGAGTTTAAAAAGGCTTCTGAAGATGACATTAAGAAAGTATGTTCAAAACCTTTTTCTTCTCAGAGCTTCTACTTTTTTCATATCAGAATTTCCATTAAAAAAAAACAAACTTTGGATTTATATATTGCCTTCTAAACTGTACCGATAACACCCCGTGTTCAGTTTGAGGTTGGAACTAGATGAACATACGGTCCTTTCAAACCCTAACTATTCTGTGATTCTGTTCTAATCATTTGCCAGCTGCTTATATATGTTGTACGGAGAGAATACAAATCTAAGATTAGTCTTCTGAAGGTTGGTGTACCTGATTAATCTTGCATAGGTAGCAGAGACAGTGTGGCACATTGACTTTGTCTTAATTCTTTAATCATTAACTTTGATTTAAATTTTGTTAGGCTCTGAATAAGCAAAAAATAAGTCTGAAAAGAGGTTTTGTAGAAAGAAAAACATTTGCAAGAAACCATTGTCAAAAGGATAATATGTAAACACTAATAATTTTGATTGGTTTTAAAATACCCATGGTTTTCTAAGAATCAATAGTCACAATAATGAGAGTTAAATACTGGCTAAATTCAAGGAAGCACCAGTAATTTGATTATAATTATATTTACTATGTGTTGAAATCACTTTTACCTAGAAATTATTGATCACAACCTACACATCTACTATTTTTTTTTTTATGTACAGATTGAAATATAAGAAAAATTTGGACTGTATTTGTTCAGCAACTTCCTGTTTTTATGAGGAACTTCCCATACATTTAAATGTGGTTTCTTCTGTTTATTTTAGTACTTCCCAGTCATAACTGGTATGGGAGCCAAACATTTAAACACTGCTGCAAATGAAAAATCTTGTTCAATGTCCCCTTTGAATACTTTTGCCTATGGTTGATTACCTGGCTGACTTCCATAGGCAGTGATAAAGTGTATTTATATACTCGTGTATACTCATTTTGCAGAATCAGTATCTGCGTTTTCTTTGTTTTAATAAAGATTTTAATAGGTACGTGTGAATAGGATGGATTATTATCCATTCCTCACAAACCTCACCCTTGTTTTATTACTGCAACTGTACCAAATGATGATTTTTTAAATTTTTTTTTTTTAAGTTGGTGTATGCTAACTGTTCTTAAAACACTGCATATGGTAATACTGATTTTGGATTTCCTAATACTGTGTTTTCTGTGTAATTCACCATTGCCATGGAGTAGGTTATAGGAATTGCAAAATATTTTCAATACTTTAACAATTTCTCTATTTTCTAATTTATTTTCCAAACTTTCCTGTGTATTATGAGGAGAAATAACCTCCTGCCATATCTCTGGTTGTTTATTATACCAAAGCAATCATGGCAAAGGGTGGAACAATTTAGTATAACAGCACACTTTCTAGGGGTTGATCATTTAGTTTTTTCCTGTAGCATATTGTATTCAGCTGTGGTATGAAAAGAGATCCCACTTGTAACAG
>JAOEHX010044111.1:0-15132 GCA_025448015.1 Bolborhynchus lineola
AATCAGCATTGTAAAAGTGTCAAATTAATGCCTTACAGGCTTTGCTGGCAGAATTAATTTCTAAATTCTAGATGTGGGAAATGTTACTCTCCTTTTTTTCCTTTTCCATCTTTTTTTTTAGAAAAACTTACAAGTGAAATATTACTACAAAACTTTTTTATAAGGAATTTTTGCAAAACATTTACATTTTTACCATCAACTATTTTTCTGTTTCAAAATCATTATGTAGATTTAATACCCTATGCTGCACATCAATTCTTGCAGGTTGACAATTCAGTGACATGCATAAAAAAACACCACAAGGCATTAAAATGAAGACTTAAATACAAATATTGTTGCAATAAAACAGTTATAAAATTGAAAAATAGGACCTAAACATCATGCTTACTTAGCTTTGACTTTTTCTCCTAGATTACACACTTTTATTACTGCTCTCATGAAAGAATGTGATAAATAATGACTCAACACCAATTTCTAATGTAATCGGCAACACATACACGAACCTAACCAAAAAAAGCATTTTTTAAGAAAAAAACTATTCTAACACTGGAGTTCTACCATGGTAAATACACTTTGCACTGATAATTACAATAAAGCAAAAATTTTAATGGTGTCAGAGGGAATGAACAGTGAAATGCCATTAAACAATATACTACTGCACATCTGTGCCCTATTACTTACAACAGCTATATCCCACTGAGTCAAATAAAGGACATTGAAATTTACGATCCTTTTAAGACAGAAAAATGGATTCAGAATGGTGTGCAGAACAGACTGTCAAAATGTTTCCAATTCCAGCGTTAAAATGTGCACCTGCTAACACAAGTTAATGTACTTGAGACACTATGAAGCCAACCAGATTGATATTTTGATACATCTATAATAGAGATTCATTTCAAATTAAAAATTACTTCAGTTTCCTATCTGCGTACGTAAGTATGCATGAAAAAATTATATATGAAATGGTTGTGCAGAATGTTCATAACTTCAGCTTACAAAAATTGTTAACTTCTAGGAAACATGGCATTAACATTAGGAAAGTTCTTCTTTGCATAAAGAAATTTATAGCACTGATTGTGAAACATAATGATAAAATATATATTTGATGTTTCATTTCCTTTATAATAAAATTAACAGTTAATACTACCTAATGTTCATCTGTATTAAATGTAACATCTAATTGATTCCAATGTTTAATTCCAAATACATCAATTCAGAGTACTTTAAATAAAATATACAAAATAATGTACAAAACCCAACTAAAATTTAAAGACTCTGTTACAAGTCTACAAAAGCTTTAAGAAACTTGAAATTTATAACCACAGTGTAAAATTGTTTTTCTTTAATCTCAAAGCTTTTTATGTAAACTGAAAGTATAAAATACCCTCAGCTTAGTATTTTGCTACAAAGGGCTGGCCTAAAGTGTACACAGTGTAAACAATGATTGGTATTTCTCTTGCTTCAAAAATACAGAAAACACCACAAGATTGATAAAGTATTCAGATGAGAAGTATATATTTTGTAAGGGAAGAACAAGGTATCTGGTTCTGTCTTTCAAACCAACAGGTACCACATATTCTTCCTTTCATAATCTGCAGGGGGGAAAAAAATAAATCTTGCACTTCTTTCACTGTACTTCCTTTAGTTACATAAAAAATATTTTGGTGTAAAATTTTTTTTTTAAAACTGGTCATGAGAATTATTACCAAATGACTGTATGTGTCAAAGGTTACATTTATGTTCATGGGAACAACTAAAAATCCTGACTATGAAATATTTGGCCACTTTTGCTCCTTGTACGAACTGGAGTTTTCACAGAGAAAATTCAGTTCATTCTTCATTTCCTCTATTTTTCTTTTAAACTGGCACATCTGAAAATGGAGCCAAACCTTTGAAATCAAGTCATGTAGTAAAAAGATAAGTATATTCCCCTTTCCACAGTTGGTTTAATAGTTGGAGGCTCAATGTAAGACCTGACAGGGGACAGGTATTTATTACCAGCCTACATATTATCCTTGAAAAGAAAATAAAGACAGTATATTTAAGGGAAAAGAGAGAAAATGTTTACTTTTAATACCTTTTTTTGGTTAAAATGTGATAACTAATTCTTTTCTTTGGCTATTAAGTCAAAGCATAAAGAACTCAAGCACATTAACCACAGTATAATAAACCAGTATTTACAGAGAGAAGATACTGGAGAATGAGCTACAACACTCAATTGTTTGATTAATTTCCATAAATTCTAACAAAATTAAAACATCCAAATACTTAAAATTTTGAGGGGTTTGTGATTCATGTTACCTATGAGTTAGAAATGGACCACAGACATTTTAAATTATAATGAATTGAAATACCCAGAATTAACACAGAAGTTGCCGTATTCATTTTTCATCCTACATAAAGATACCATCACTTTAGTAGAATCTCACATTAATCTCTTTCTAAGGTTTTATCTTTCCTACCGTATACACGAATTCTACATAAACTTAGCTCTCCAAACAAAGAGAGGAATTAGAACTGACTGATTGTCATTTATACACACTACTATAATGCAGTGGTCAAAATGAATCTGAGGCCTACCCCAGAACCAGTCTGCAGCATGCACTATCCAGCTGCAGTTTTTGTAATTCCAAAATTTGAGAAAAGACAGCCAAAATCAACTGACATGTTCTGTGGACTGAGCAAAACCCTGAAATATTTCCACTGCTGTTCAACCTGTAAGGCTTTGCTGTGCCTTGTGGGAAAAGGATGCGCTCATGAAAATATTACAAAATTATTTTAAAACCAAAGTACCTTCATCAAATGATACTAATCAAAGCCAAGGTCCACCCTGGTTTATATTGATATTATCTGTTTTTATAAACACATTACCATACAATGCTAAAATCAGGGAGCAGAAGTTAATTTAAAACCATTACATGATATACAGACATATAACTAAAAAAGTACAGTATGGAAATAGTATTTCCCCATCTGTTTATCCAGGACATCAATTTGCACTGTTTGCATTTTTTAAATATAGTCTTTTTGCACTGGTGTACACTTCCCATGCTGACCCTTCAATCTGGAACACTTGCAGAAGTCATGACTGAAAATGTGATTCTCTGCCCTGTAATTCACTTTATCAGCCCACATCCATATCCTGAAAGGTATGTAAACTTAAGTGCAGCACTAGGCGTCCATATAAGTGATCCTTTCAGAATTCTTCCATGTTTGTTGAAACGTTAGGGGTTGCTGGGTTTGAATCTTGAGAAATGGCAGCAACAGTGACAATTCTTGGAGAACCAAGAACCTCAGTAACTGAAGAGTCCAGTTCTCCTGAGGTAACAATAGCAAGGGCTGTTCCACCACCCTTCTTGTTCTGATGAGTTTTGACATGTTTTGAGAGATGGTCACTTCGCATAAACCTTTTGGAACACTCTGGACACTCAAATCTCTTTTCACCTTTTTTAAAAGAAGAACAAAACCAAAATGTTACTGAAAGAGAGCACAGAACACTGCTTGATCATTTCAATCTGACACTTTTCTAGCCAACATCTGAAGTGTCTTTAAAAGGATGCAAAGTTTTCTTCTCTACCTGTCTGATTTCCAGGTGTGTTCTGTTCAGTCACAGGCCTTTGGCAATCTACTCTTCACTAATAAAATTTTCTCAACAAATATTTGCTATGCTACGATTGTTTGGTGAGCATTTTGTATTTCAGGTCACCAGAGAATTTTCATAACTTCCATAAACCTGACAGAGTAGGAGAGAAGAAAAGCCCTGAAAGAATGACTTGATAGCATTTTTTAATAACACTTTTGCTATTTAGATTTTTTTTGTTATTAAAGAGCAATTGGAAACATGATTCCCAAAGCTTCATGAGGATGTATGAGACCTACATCAAAACCGATAAATTCAACATACTAAAAAGTCCTGTCATTGCTCAAATGTAATTAGCGTTTAGACTTCAAGTGCTATCTTCTTTTCAAGTTGTGGGAGGGTTCAGACACCTTCTTGGGGATAGAAACAAGAAGGTTGATAAAATTTTCCATTTCTAGAAGGTCCATCTTTCCAATCTGAACTCTTACGAGAACATGCTTTACCAGTTTTCACTTGGAACTTCAGGAAACTTCTCTAGAAGACCAAGTCTGATGTATGGACTAGGTTAATATATTTCTTAAGTATTGAGCTAGTCCAAGTGAGAAGATAACAGCCCTGGTCCATGGCCAATCCTATGTGATCAGGGGGCAGGAGCACCTCTTCTATGAAGACAGGCTGAGGGAGTTGTGATTTTTCAGCCTGGAGAGAAGGCTCAGGAGAGATCTTAGAGCAGTTTCCAGGGCGCCTACAAGAAATCTGGAGAGGGACTTCTTACAAAAGAGCATGAAACGACAGGACAAGGGGGAATGGCTTTAAACTGGCAGAGAGTAGATTTAAATATTAGAAAGAAATTCTTCCTTGTGAGGGTGGTGAGACGTTGGCACAGGTTGCCCAGGGAAGTTGTGTCTGACTCCCCCCAGGAAGTGTTCAGTACCTGGTTGGACAGGGCTTTGAGCAACCTTGTCTAGTGGAAGGAAGCCCCACCATGGCAGGGGGGCTGGAACTAGATGATCTCTGAGGTCCCTTCCCACCAAAATCATTTTACGACACATGCCTGATATAAATTTGGTAAATTTAGATCAGGCGCTAGCTAATGTGCATCAGCTGTATGTGATGAAACAGTAATCTTTATCTAGTACACGTACAGAAGAACAGTTTGAATAGATCTCATTTTATTTATTTCATTTCAGTCAGCTTGGTTTGATGAAAACTGAAATCTACCACTTCCTCTTTTTTAAAGTTAATTTATTTACATTTAGGAGCAGTTTTCAAAGATCGTAATAAGTAAGAACTTTGATATCGCTATTTAACCATGGCTGTATGATTCAGACTTGCTACACTATGCATACAGAGACAGCTAACCAACCTGTGTGGGTTCTTCTGTGTCTCTGTAACTCATCACTCCTTGTAAATCTTTTGCCACAAAACATCCAGTTGCATACAAATGGTCTTTCACCAGTATGCCAGCGCAGATGTGCTCGAAGATGAGATGTCTTGCCATAAACTTTTCCACATCCTTCAATATGGCAAATATGTTGTTTCTTTTTTCCTGGCTCATTGCTGCCTCTAAAAAGATTAAATTTAAACAGCTAAGTAATTATATTCCAAAATATTATTAGCTATTAGGAGCAATATTTTATGCTAACAGAGACAATTATAATCCCCTAGCTAAAAAGAAATACATAAACATAATTCCTAGTAGAAAACATTAAGAACATAGGCAGTATATGAAAATCTCATGCCCAAATGAAGTGAGCTGTGGTAAAATGCCTAAATACATACTGATAGAATTTATGTTTACCTTCCTTCTCCTTCTCTGCAATTAGGACATGAGCAGGCAACTCTTCTCAATCTCTTGCCAGGTTGCACTTCCTGGTCAGAAGCTTGTTGAGCTTGTTGTAGCTGCACTTGTGTTATCTGATCAGGACTAACAGCACCAATTGCTGCATTAGCAATGCCACCTACTGCTACAGTAACAGGAGCTATTGTGGCTTGCTGTACTTTTACTCCATCCTGTCCTTGCTGTTGACCTGTAAAATATGAAGATATGTATACCTTTTATTAGTCACTTCAATACATGAAATGTACAGATCAACTTTCTGCATTTTATAGAACAGAAATCCGCCTAAAGTTAAGGGAAGCCACAAAACAAACATTAAATCCAGACATTTTCCTGAAGCACAACCACAGTACTTAGCTTAGATAGCCCTGTTTAATATAATTTGTTATTAGAACAGCAAAACCACAAATTACTGACTGATACTAAGAAATATAAACTAGTATAGCGTTTTCTTTTTCTCAAAAACTGAGATAAATGAGAAACTAATAAATAAAATGTTACACAGAAATATTAAATTATTGCCAATTAATGTCTCACTAATAACCTTTGAAAACATATCTACATTCAGAAAACTACAATTAGCTAATTATAAAAGTTGCTTTATGGCATATACAGAATTGTCACCTACAATCTGTTCTGACTCAACAGAGCACAAAGGAACTTTTACAAAGAGAAATGTAGAGCTAGACTTGAACAAGCTACCATGCCAGAGCTTTGCAGGTGTTTTTCCACAGGTTTCTCCTTCTAGGATGGGGTAATCCTGGTTATACATACAGACTAGGGGATAACAGTCTGTAGAGCAGACCTGCAGAAGGAGGTCTGGAATTTGAGTTGATGGCAAATTGAGCATGAATCAACAGTGTGCCCTGGCAGTCAGAAGAGGCCAGCTGTGTCCTACGATGCATCAAGCACAGCATAGCTAGCCCGTTGAGGGATTGTCCCACTCTACACTGTACTGGTGCAGCCCCACCTCAAGTTCAGTGTGCAGTTTGGGTGCCTCAATATAAGGACATCCAACTATTGAAACTGTATCCAGAGAAGGGTGACCTTTGGTGAAAGGCCTTGAGAGTATGACTTACGAGGAACAGCCAAGGTCACTTGGTTTGTTCAGCTTGGAGAAGAGAAGCCTGAGGGGTGCCTCCCTTGCAGTCTACACCTTCCTCAAGGGGACAGGAGAGGGGGAGGTGCTGATCTCCCTCTGGTGACCAGCAATAGGACACATGGAAATGGAATGAAGCTGCATGAGGAAAAGTTCAGGTTGGACATTAGGAAAAGTTTCTTCAGCTGGGAGGGTGGTTGGTTACTGGAACAGGCTTCCCAGGAAAGTGATCATAGCACCAAGTCTGTCAGGGTTCAAGTGTCTGGATGATACTCTTAGTCGTATGGTTTAGTGTTAGGTAGTCCTGTGAGCAGCAAGGAGTTGGATTCAGTGATCCTTATGGGCCCCTTCCAACTCATGATAACCTATGATTTTATGATTCTGTTTTGCAGACGGGAATATATTTTTAAGACTGGAAAAGCAGATTGATTGAATCAAATGTAATTTTAACACGGAGTTGATGGATTAAGAATTCAATTTCATTGCATAAATTCACTGATCTCATTTGCTTTCTTGAAAGGAAATCAGAATTATTTTTCTTTAATAGCAAGACAGTAAAGACTATTCCAATATAGGTAAGAAGTGTAGTTTCTTGAACAGCAGGGCAATATATTTAAAAAGTCAGTACTGTATGATCTAGGAAAATAATGCAACAAATTAATGTGCTGCAGAGATAAGACTTCCAGCCACTGTCTGACAACACTGAATACCAGTCCTGCCAGTAACAGGACTGTGACAAAACATCATTAGATGCTGCCATGTTCAAAAATTCAGTGCCTTCATACAAGTGGGAAATAAGAATAAACACTACATACTTATTGAGAAAGTGTAATGACCAACCAGCTCTCCTTAGAATAGACTGTACTATTTAAGACTTGAAGAGTCCTCAGTATCAAGACATTATTTTAAAACTTAGAAATCCTCTGGAGGTAATATGAGAGATTCAGGCAAATTCAAATGGCTTCTCCAACTTCTCAAACTTCCATAACAGACACCACCTATGGGGATAAGACTAAGAAGACTAAGAACAGTCTTTGAAGTCTAAACTGCCTCGCTACCAAATGAGCTCATATATAACATAGCATAGGATAATGACTACTTCATTCACAAGATTGCTGAGGAGCAATATATGCTTGGACAGGCTATCTTGTATTACATCATGATAACAGCCATAAACCTAACACCACCACATACACACAGACAGGTTAGGCCTAAAGAACCTGGTATACAGAGAACCTCTATAAATGACTTGACCATACCTAACAAGCCACTGCTGACTACAGGATATAAGATAAGTATATCTCATGCTTAGGTCAGTACCAGGTTACCTTGAAGCACTGACCAAATTTTCCCGTTTATCTCTCTTAGTTTCCTCCTGGAACTTGCACCCAATTGGACTAGATATAGATAAACATAACTTCCTTATTTTCTTAAGCAGGCCACAATTATTGACAGATGCGAAGTACTTTTGGTACTTAGAACAAGGAATAAACCCAGAGGAGTTAACACTTGAATCCCATTTGCTGTTAGACAGATAGATAGTAAAACAAACAATCTTTTAGAAGTCTGGTATTCACAGAAGAGGAACCACAGAAAAAAAATTACAGGCTTAATCCAAGTGCAGATTCTTCTTAATATATCTAGGGTACAACAAAGTCTTTCTTTTCATAATAAATTTAGATCCAGTCCATTGTTATTTACTCCATATTCTAATAAGAAAGAAAAGCACTCATGAGAATCCTTGAGGAAGAATATGATATAGCAAGAAGGACATTATGGTATAAATTAATATAGTAATATCTAGTACTTGGGTCTAACACTGGCAGAAGAGGTCACAAGAGCTTCCAAAGTACTAGACCAGGGGCGATTGTTTTCCAGGCTGTTAAGCTACTGAAGTGCTGACTGAGTGCTATGAATAGCCAGAGTCAAAAAAGGCTGATCATTTTTGTTATATCTAATGCTCATCTTAACATGATAACATGATAGCTTTTATTGAAAACCAGTTGCAGTTTTTGGTTAGCCAAAGGTAAGCCTTGCTCAGAACTTGCTCAGATTGTATCCTGCAAAATGCAGTCCACACTCTCTCTGTTAAACATACTCAAGATGCAATCTGTAATGATGATCCTTTAATTCACAGAGCAGTACTATATATGATAAGCCCATGAGTGGTCACTGCAAAAATTAGAGGTGTAATGACATTATGGCCACACCTACTGCAGCCTCTTATTCTGGTTTCACTATCAATCACATATTCAAATACGCTAATAGGAAATATCCCTTGTTACAATCTGTTAGAGGGATGACTCCAGCCATGTCACAAAGTCCTATTTGAGAAAAAAAGCCCTAGGACCTAAGCAGTCTGTTGTCACAGCACAGCTGAAAAGCATAAGTTTTTCTCAGTTTTCCCCTTCTCTCCAATATTCTTGAATCGACAGTAAAGTTTCAATGCAACTTTCCCCCCAATGCTGCTAGAGCAAGGCTTTCCAAGATGTGAATTAAGGCACATGAGCTTTGAGGAGGACAAATCCTTGATTCCTTTTTTTTTTCCACTGTGACTATTGCTAATGAATGTCCAACACAACTCTTGCTGGATCTGGCCAATCCACATTTATTGGTAGCCTGTTCAGCATTTCTAAAAATCCAATATATTGTGCTGATTCAATGCAAATTGACTTTCAGTCCCTAAGTCATGAGACGGTAAATCACACAAGAGTCTTCTAATACTTCAGTGCTGACGCATCCTTTATCCGCCCCAGACTTTCCCTCTCCCTTGTGAGGACCACACATATCTTGCAATACAAGATGCACACTACTGAGCTACAACCTTAATCTGTTTATTAAATGTAATACAGAGTTATGTCTAAGTTCTTCACAATAACTGTAAAGGTGACAATAAAAACACAAAAGAAAATGAAGAAGTGAGGTTACTTAGGCAATTACATTATCCATATGGTTTCAGTTAAACACTAATTAAATGACTGCTTTTTAGATGGCATTACAAAGGTATTACATTTTCTGATGCGAAGGTTGATTTTCTTCTTTAAATTTTTCTTGCCAAGTTGTTATTTTAAACTCCCTTCCCTTGGATTCCACTTACTAAATTCAAAACATAAGGTTCTGAAACACTCAAAATATCACACAAGTCTCCCTATTTAAAAATCCAGGTTATAATATTCCATAAGCAAATCTCTGCTTTTTGAAATAAAAGAGTAACCAAAGAAAGCACACATCTCTGATAAATATTTGTTGCCAGAGATTTATGTAGTTATCAGAAAACACTGAAAAGTTCAGTAATGTGGTTCCTGGACTTAATTTTTGTTTTGTACTCCTGGAAGAGCATCACAACAATATACCACACTAGTAATATATGGAAGAGAAAGAAATGCATCTATTCTCCACTTTTAAATTGTCAAACAAAAATTTATTCTTTTTCTTTGAGAGTAAAATGAATGTATTTTAGGCCAGCTGAAAAATCTTTTGAAGAAGATTCAGAAAATTTTCACAAGCCAATTGACTGAACATGCCCTAGCCTAAATCTCTACAGGAGCCTGCTATGGTCTTGAGTTGTATGGGACTTGGTTGCATGGGGCGCTTTTTTGTTTGTTTTTTGTTTTTTAAGCTATATACTATAATCCACTCTGGATCACTAATGGCTTTAACTTTTACATCATTAATACTTATTAAGGAAGATAAAGAAGTTTAATTACTTCTTAATTCAAGTTTATTGAAGAAAAGATGTAACTGTTGATACAAGTTTGTCAGCAGCAACAAAATTATATCAGAGCAGCTTCTAAAAGTTGATAAAAATTAGGATTTTTCAAAAGAGAGAATCTAGATATAAATTAGCTTTTTATTTGAAATAGAGCCTGAGTATTCTAAAAACAGGTGGTTGAGATGTTATCCACACAGAAACAGAATGATCTACTGATGCTTTCTAGATGGAGAAATAAAGACCCATTAAAAATAATCCAAATGGCTTCTTACTAGAGGCATTAAAACAACATTGAAAGCCTTCTAGAAATTCTGCTACAATCCTGAGATCACTTGACATTGCTTCTTGCTGACATACTCCAAACCACAAGACCGATACCACTATATTTCACCATTCATAATTAAACCTTTCAGTAACAAGAGCTCTCATGTTTCGATACATTTAAGAAAAAGGTCTAAACGAATCATTATATGAGGGAACAAAGTCACACTTCAGTTTACATATGTTATCATGTACGAGTTGTTAAAGCAGTCACTGCACATTTACACCTGCTTTTAAGATAAAAAGTTTTTATCAAGTTGCCATGATTCCTTTAAAAGTGATTTCCTGAAACATTCTAGATTAACAAAGTCATCACTGAACTTCTGTATGTCTGAACTTTATTATACATGCTGTCAGGTTATAATGTTAAGCTACAACAAAATGTTAGTCAGCAAAAAAATGATGCCAATTATTCCATTGCATTTCATTTTCTATCAGATCTAAGTTCTCTCTTTCTTTTGGGTAGTGACCCCAGCAATTTGACTACAGGAAAACATGCAGACAACAAAGCAACCTGATACTCTATTTATTTTGCAAATCAAGTGCAATAAGACTCTCACTCATTGCACTATTACAAATATGATTATGACTGAATGTAATTAAGAATAACTTTATAGAAATTTATAAAGCTTCTCAAATTGAAGAACCTGAGTGATTTTAGTCACTAATCTTTTCCCTTTAAGCAGTTATTTAAATGCTTTCCTTGTTATCATAAAATACAGGATTATCAAGATACAGCATTGCACATCCTTTGTTCTTCAGCATCACTTACTCAGCTTTCCAATTTTGCAATAAAACTGCATCTTAGCAGTTACAACTCCTACACACTGTCCCCATACACAAGTCCAATACATTCATGCAAAAAAATTCACAAATTTTAAGTAATTAGTAAGGAGCCAAATAATACATATATAGACACACATATCTCAATCAATTTTAGGCTTCAAAGCTAATCTGTGAAATAACAATCTCCCATAACACCCTGTGGATGATTAAAGAAAGCTAATGCATGGTACCTAGGAAGTACTTTCCTGCAGAGTAAGTGACCACTGAAGGCTTGACTATCCATTGTAAGTCAAAACAAGTTTCCTTTTACTACACATTTCACCTGCATTCCTATTCATGTTCACCTGAAGCAGCAAGTATGAAAAACTACTCTTTGAGGGAACTGGGGCAGAAATGGAAGAAAAGGACTTAACTTTAGTGATCCACAGAAACCATGGGAGTCAAGCTTTAGAAAAATGAATCTTGGAAAGAAAAGAAATTGAAGACTGAGAAAAGGATACTCCTAGTTTCTGTTACTTGGTTTCCCATAATAAATTGCTTAGATTTCCTGATCTTGTGCAACCAGCATTCACCGGTCAAAAAGATGACAGCATTAATGACAGAGTTGCTTTAATACATGCACCAACTGCAAAATCTGTGGAACACTTTGCAAAATGGAGCTGGAACAATTAATGTTGCAAAAAAAGGAAATTTGTTCAACTGCATATTATAAAAATGAAAGAGAAGGTCACAAGCTATGTTCATAATTCAATGTATATTACTTCAGGACAGCTATGTCAAGTCAATAACAGTCTGCAGAGTTCCAGAGCTCTACAAGCATCAGAGCTGATGCAGCAATTCACCTATTCAGCAACTTACTGATGCAAAGCAGTGGGGGAAAAGAGATCTCTTCTTCCCCTACATACACCAAGTACAGTCAGCTTGCCAACATCCTTTAATATTCTTTTTCCAGTGACATACAGCTGAGTTATAGTATTTTATGTATTTACACATATTAATTTTATATTTATAATACAATATATTTATATTTATTATAACATTCAATATATAATCTTAATTAAAAAATAGCCAAGGTTTAAAAACTTAGAGAAAGTCCGTAGCAATATTTTATAGTCAGAGATATTTTACACAGAAGACTAGACAATTCAGTACTACTTAAGTGGTACACTGACAACTCTGCCCTCTTTCCTACCCTGAAATACTTGTTTATAAAGGCTTGTGAAAAAACAATATGTGATAGAGGAAGAATTCCTCAGAAGAGAAACTTTACATGGGTCAATGCATGGGACCCACACATTCTGTAGAGAAGGTCAGTTTGGAGTAGAGAAAGGAACTGGATACATGCAGCTACTACAGTAAATTTGGGTCAGCACAGCACAGCAATATGTCCAGATGCTACTACAAGCAGAAAGTTCTCAATGCAAACTGTAGCATCAACTAGACATCCATCTTTTCTACCTCCTACAGGAACATCCTAGCAAGTTTCTATCTTTTTCCTGTTGCTGACTTGGACAGGATTTGCAAGAATTTGTTATTCTCTCCTCCAAATGCTTCCTGCATGTAATGTCTCTGTGTGTTCAAAAATTACTGAAGAGCATAATAATTAAGCTCAACTTCTGTGAAAAATACCACCTAAAAGTATGAGATTTAAGGCAGCAAAAAGTAAGTTTTGGGGGTTTTAACACCTTAAATTGATTTTTTTTTTATTTTATGCAAGAATTTTATCAGCAACACAAAGACAAAACAGTGCCCTAAAAGTTTAATGAAGGTACTTTAATGACTCTTCAAAAACATAAGTTTTACCCAAGAGCTTTAGGACAACCTGATGTCACTTCAGTACTTTGAGAGAGAAGTTTTCGTACCTAGTAGTATCTTTCATTGAACTAAAAGCCAGCTTTCTTTTTATTACTTTATTACTTCATTAAGCATAGTAAAGACCTGACACAAATACAACACATAAAGACCTGCACAGAAACAATGTTATCAACCCTGGAATTACAGTTCACAAACTTCAGTCTTCCACAACAGAGTTGAGGTTTCAGTCAAAGCAGGGCAATGACTCTGGTTGTTCTGGACACTGTGGCTTCAAATGGAAAGAAAATATTGTCAATTTATTAGACTTTCTAAAGACAAAGTTAGAATCAGAAAAATAACTTTTTATACTTTCTGCTAAGCCAAAAGACCCTTCCAAACCCCCCTGATTTTCATCATCATTCAAAGAACAGTCAAAAATGAAAGCGTATTTAGAATGAATGTTCAAGAATATTTCTCTGCAGATGAACACAAGTAGCGCCCTGCGTGCTGAACATAAGAGCAAATAGATAACTGAAATGCCGAGTTCCAGCTGTGCTGCAGAATGTCAGATGCACTGCATGGAAACTAGTAGTACATCTAAGAAATGAGAGTTTTAAGTTTACTTTTATGGAACAGCTCCTATCTTATCACCCTGATCCAACTCTCAGGTTAATCAATAGGTCATAGACACAATAGAATACGGCCCAGTTCTTTTTTCCAACTCTCCCTTAACTGTGAAATAGGGAAAAAAACCCACTTGCTGACTGTTAGTCTCTACAGGCTGACTAGAGGAGCTAAATACCTGACAAACCGAACAAAGCAAACAAACAAAAAAACCCCAGCAAAAACCAAACCCCAACCAAACAACACAACCAACCAAGTGCCTGTCTTACATGGCTCTGCCACATGGAAATTAAAATACTGGTCTGAGGAAGTGGTTTTTTTTAGCATCTCAGTTCAATTTCTGCACATTACCATGGAAATAAGAATAACCTAATCCTGAAAGGACAGAAGGAGGCTGACATGAGAAAATGCAAGCTAAATTTCCAGCACTTAGTTTTGGGGGAGTAAAGGCGTGTGTGTGTGTAGGATTGATTGTGTTTTGTGGGAGTTTTGACTACAGTTTAGCTAGCTGGCATATTTTACACTTGAAGGTTCATCAATGTCCTTGTATTAAGCATTTTGCATTTTGGCTATATGAAGTGTTATCTTTATATTGATAAAGATGAAAGTAAATATGCCTATATGCACAGGAGGGATTAGTTAACAGCTACATACATGGAAAATCCTTTCAACAGAATGGAAGATAGCTGACTTTAAGTTGTATAGCAGTTGATAAATTATTCACAATTAAAAAAAAAAAAAACCACACAAAAAGCAAACAAACAAATCACTGGCAAGGTGATTAAAAGTTATCAGGAAAAAGAAGATTCATGAAACAATTTAAAAGACCTGTTACAGTAGGACAAAACATGAGGCACAGCCTATGGGTTGATAGGCTAACCAATATAAAAAGTACTTTGTTTATTAAAGATGTAAAAACTGTAACTTTGTTACAGCCTTCAGTAGGCAAGAACCAACATGGCTAGGTATTACGGAATTACAATAGAAGGACTGTATAAATCTCTAAGATCCAGACCCTAGGGAGCTCTGCTATTGTCTCCTGTAACATTGTTATCCCTATAAAACCATAAACTTAATCTTCTTTCTTGGTTCAGAACGAACTGAAGAGTTTGATGTTCTTGTCAGTTACTTCCCAATGACCAAACAAACAAGTCCTATATTTCTTAAGCTTCAATATTTTGCTCAAGGCAAAAGTAGTCACATCATCACTTGAAACTATAATTAAGGAAAGACAGACTTGTACCTAGGATGTACCCTAAGTTGTGTTTGGTTTTGTTTTTGTGGGGTTTTTTTTTGTTTTTTTTTTAGCAGGAGGATATTAACTTATAATTTTTTCTTCACAACAAAATGATAATCTGCCAATCTAAGTATGCGTG
>JAOEHX010044111.1:24540-41673 GCA_025448015.1 Bolborhynchus lineola
CATGTTGTGTAGGCAGATTTGTAAAAATAAAACCTGTTAAGTGGTAAATATTAATGAATATTTGGACAGGAATGGTGAGATGTGACATGTTCCTTCACTTAAGTAATCTGCATCTACATTTCTTCAAATGGAATGTTATCAGGGTGCTCAGATTATTCCAGTGTTGTAAAGACTAAGGCCTAATTTGCTTATTCCTCAGGTGTGTGCCATTACATTAGACTGCATATGTATTACAAGTGGTATAGAGAAGATTCATATTTATTTAAGTACACTTCTAGCTGTAAAGAAATTCGGCAAGCAAAAGATATATTTATAGGGTTCTTTCTAACTTTTTGTTTAACAAACTTTCATGGTCGTCATATAGGGGGCCTGCAAGGATGTTGGAGAGGGACTCTATCAGGGGCTGTAGTGATAGGTAGGACAAGGTGTATTGGGTTTAAGCTAAAGCAGGAAGTTCAGGTTAGATATAAGGAGGAAGTTCTTTACTGTGAGTGGTAAGGCCCTGGAATGGGTTGCCCAAAGAAGTGGTGAATGCTCCCTCCCTGGCAGTGTTCAAGGCCAGGTTGGACAGAGCCTTGGGTGACATGGTTTTGGTGTGCGGTGTCCCTGCCCATGGCAGGGGGTTGAAACTAAGTGATCTTAAAGCCTATCCAACCTTAACCATTCTGTCGTTCTATGAAACCATCAAGGCCAAACTGTGAGTTGTTGTTTGGGTTTTGTTGTTGTTTTTGGTTCCTGGGGTTTTTTTAGTACATATGAAGAGTCTTTCTGATACCTCAACAACATTGCAGGGATCAGTCACTGGAAGATGAAAGGCTGAAATCTTTCTTAATATTTTTGAAATGTGCACAGATGTGTGCTGTGTGCTCCTGCTGTTACATGGTCACATGAGGGTACTTGCCAAATGTGAATTAAAAGATACACTTTGAAACTTACTACCATACTTGTTTATGCCTTACAGAAAAGCAAAATAATTTTAAGTAATTGTATCTGAATGTTGGAAGTAGGGTTCAAATTGTATTTATTCCTCGGTGATTTCCTTGATTTGCCATCCCCCTCCCCCTTTTTTTCTTTACCTGTATCCTCTAAGGAAGTACATGTATGAGAACTTTCAGCCCATCTTAAAGCAAGGTTACATAGGGAAAGCATTTGAATTCGTCTTCTCAAATAGTTGGCACATCTTATGTATCTCAGTGCACATATGTGCAAGGCTAAGGGTTTAATGTCTTCAACAACTGGATGCTTTAAAGGCTACCTATTTGATCTTTTTCTGATGGTTTACATGTGCCCCTTAGTACAACTGTGTGTGCCTCAGTCACCTTCATGCTCAGTACTTGTGTGAAGGAAATGGTGTCCCAAACCCTTTATGTTCTCAGCTGTCCTATTAAAATTGAGTTTTGTTACTGCACTTTCTTTTTTTTTTTCCATTGTAATGGCTGGATCTTCAAGTAGATGTTTTCCTGGTACTAGTCACTTGGCACTGTTTTCTTTGAACAGCAAATTCCCTGGCTCCTATTAGTTGCATCAGTTGAGTGCCCAAGAGTGAAGCTGCTTCTTTGAGATACTTGGTAAAACAGGTGCCATCAAGGCATATATTACAGACTTCTTCCTCACTATGTAAATTATATCTGTTTTCCTAGGATTAGTGTACCTCATACCTGTCTGCAGCTCAGTTTGGTTATGGTTGATGCTTAGATTGTGTTTCTCTGCTGCTTAGGAAGAAGATGAAGATAAACTTCTAGGAAGTTAGTGCAACTTCCTCTTCCTGTCAGTAGTAATGGCTTTCCTTGAGTTTGAGGTGGCAAATACTTGGCAATAATAACTAACCTTGTAGAGGAAAAAACACTGTTGGGGTTTCAGGATTAGCTTAGATAAATGGCAAATTTACTATGGACTCTCCTTGGTGAAGAGATGGAGAATCATTTAATTTGGAGGATTCATCTGCCCTTGTACTCGGTGTCGCTGCCTGCTTAGTGTGGCTGCTCTGAAGCCGGGGTGTCTGCACTGGGAACCCTCAATCCTCCATGTATGGAGGATGGATAAGAAATAGCAGATTCATTTCTAATAGGCTCATCCTTAATTTCTCTTTGGTTTTAGTTTGGGTTTTGTTTTTTTGTTGATTTTTTTTTTTTTGATAATATCTGCCACATTATGGAAAGCCAGGGTCCTTCAAATTCAGGTCTAACAACAGGTATCAGAGCGGGCTTTACTTGCATTGCGTGTTTGCCTTAAGTGAGCACATCAGTTCCAGATACTCAGTTAGGTTCTTCAAGTTTTCATCTCTATTTCTCCCCAGTGACCCCAGAAGCCTTTTATTTCTGTTACTGTTAAGAACCTACTGACTGCCAAAATACACATACTCTTGAGGTAGCTGAGAGAACCTCAGATTCCAGGGCCTTATGATTCCTTTCAGGATATCAGAGCTCCAAGGTTTTAGTCAGCCTAGAGACATACCAGCCTATCAACGCTCTCCCATTTAATGCTTTCACTGTCCAGATTTTACAGTGAGAGGCTATGTTCTCAAAGATTTGCAAGCTGTTTACAACAGAAATCAGTGAACCAGATCTCTGGGGTGGAATTGTAGAGATCTTTTTTAAAGTATGCTCCTGACGAAAGCTCAGAAAGCCAGATTTCATTTAAATAAAAAAAACCCTAAGCCAACAACTTTTTAACTAGGAAGAAGCACACAGCATCAGGGAGAGACAGCAGAAGTGAAAGATTCATATACAGCACTCTCCCGGCTTTCTGATTATTCTTGTGGCAGCCGTCTCAGTCCACAGCTCTTCTGTTCTAGGCCTCATTTTTCTCTTTTGTTTTTAAGGGCTTTTTTAAAGGGGAAGATGAAGATTGTTTCTCTGTTCTCTCCACTCTCCAACATTCTGGTATAAGAAACAAATCTTCGTATGTAACGAGACTGGTTACCTGCTGGCTTTTTCATCTCTCTAGAGCTAGGTTTCCCAATTGCCGATCCTCCTACAGGGAGGATGGGGAATTTCTGGACAAGTTTTTTTTTTTTTTATTTTTTATTTTTTTATTTTTTTCAGAGATGAGCTATTTCTTCAGACTTCTTTGGAGTTTCTTCCAATATGGCGCCTGGATTGCGCCTTTCAACAAGAGATTAGTCTCCCAGTTCTCTAAATCTAGCTTGTCTGTGTTAGAAACTCAGTCCTATTAGAGTTCTGTCTTTTTTGATATATTCTAGACACAGACCCTCTTGGAAGTCTGAACTGTTTATCTGTTGATGCAAAATCAAAGTATCCAGCTATTTCTGAGTAGCAGTTCTCTGAATATAGGTAACAAGCTATGGCAAGATTTGATGTGAAGCCTTAAAGGTGATCCTTCTTTTGTGAGTGATACCAGAAACATCACAAAGAAAAATCCACAGTCTGGAGTAAAGCTCCATGCAAATCTCTTCACCGAGCACTGTCATCTCTGATGCTGTGAAGAGTGCTGTGAAGTGATTCTCTATCACAGAGTTGCTTTACAAGAGCATTGGTGATATATTTAACTACTTAGAGTTAACCACAGTGTGTGTACTTGTAAGGTGTCACTCAGAAGGAGAGCTTACTTTCTAGCTGATTAAGTTCTTTGAAATATGAATTCCATGTGCTTCCACTTCTCCTGACTTGCCCTTCAGGTTTTTAAAAAATTGTATCTCTGGCTGAGTTAGAAATGAAATGGAGCCATGCATGCTTTGCCTTGCATGCCAGTGTGTGGAGCATGAGGAAGAGTGGGACTTGAGCCCAGAGGAATAAATTATCCAATCTTCAAGAAGTGTCTGTACCTGTTGTGTGAATTTGCACATAGTCTAAACTTCTGAGACAGTGCTCATAGAGGTAAATACTCTCTTTCATGTAGAAATTATCCAGGAGGAATAAATAAGTAGATGAATCCCTAAATGAAATACTTTGGTTTCTTGTTAGGGGGCAGGTCAAGTGGATAATGGCTTTAGTTGCATTTGACATTTAAAATATGTATCTTGTGATTAGACTTTGCAGCAGACAGCAGAAAAGAAAATTCCGTCTGCCTGAAGGAATCTGTGATAATTTAGCCTGCAGGGAAATGCTATTAAATGTATTAAATAAGTTCTCCAAGATGAGCAATGCATATTTGCTGCCAGTTGTTTGTGAAGGCTTTTTGCTTTTATGATGGGAAATTTCGGTTTGGTTTAAGATTAAATAAATTAAACTGTAGGCTTCACAGTCCCCAGTTTAAACCAGTTATAGACCAGAAAGTGCTACAAATTGTCATTCTGACACTTTTGTTTGCATCAGTTATTACAGTGCTTGTTTGTAAATGGGACAGTTCAGTGATTAGACTAAGCCTGCTGGCACATTCAGGCTGGTGAATAGGGCATATACTTAGGAGAAAGTATCTACTAAGCTGAAGAAGCTTTAATGCTCATGCTTCCAGGGAAGGCAAACACATATGTATTTAGAATCCCCCAAAGAAGACTTAAAATGTCTGTGATTTGCTTTTATATATGATGATTTGAACAGTTATCCATTTGAATAACTCACTGTCACTTCACCTGAACTTCTTTCCAGCAGATTGCCAAACTGAGGCAGCAGCTTCAGCGCAGTAAGCAGAGTAGTCGTCACAGTAAAGAGAAAGAACGTCAGTCACCTCTCCATGGCAACCATATAGCAATCAGTCAGACTCAGGTAAGTAGATAGTTCCTTGTATTAATAGCCTCCTACCTTATCAGGGTTGGGTGAATAGAATGCTGTTTCTTCCTGTCTGTCTTCTGTTTGTTTTCTGATGTGTTTAATGTTTAATAACCCAATACAATTGCATCTTCACTGAAATGTATCTGATAGTCATCAAATAATAAAAGAAAGAAGGGTTATAGCAGGATATGGGAAGATAGCAACTAAAATATATTAAGGTGCTGTAAAAGCACTTATAAGACTGCATTTCCAGGAGTATGTGCTTGCTTCCAAGACCAATTTTTGTGGTGTGTTTTCAGAAGTGTCTGCTTCTCTGGAAGGTCTTTGCTTATCAGTTCTGCAACCCACTTTCATCTGAGGTGGCTGGGGGAGGGGAGGGAAAGATAAAAGAAAAAGAAGTACCAAGGATTGGCAAGCCAATAATTAATCAGTCTTTGAGCAGCAAGCAGAACACTAACTGGCTTGTTACAAACAGACTTGTAGTTCACCTTTCCATGTATTCATCAATAAAAGAAAACAATGCTGTATCACTAGAGATACGAAGGGAAAATCTCATTTCTGTGTTCCATTTTAAGAACTTTTCTGATACTTTGCTTATTGCTCAGTTCCTGACCAGAGAGGCAATTTCTGCATGACATTGAGGAAAACAATATTGTGGTGTTTTGCTTTCCAAAAAAATGCAGTCATGCACCTTGAATTTAAACTCAACTGAAACCAAGATGGTGCTTGCCACAGTACTCCATCGCTAGTCACTGGTGACTAGAGGAGCTATCAGACTACAGGACAGAAGTCTTTTTCTTCATGGTTTTGTTTACAAAAAACTTCTTGGTTGTTACAGTAGTCCAGAATCATTGTCAATGCAGACTCTTTTCTTCTAGCATAAGAGTTTGTGGTTACAGTGGCTATGTGATAGTACATTTGTTACAGTATATTTTGAGAGGTTACTAGGATATTAAGTGGAAAAATTGCTGCATCACCAACCTGTTCTTGTTCCAGGCACGCTTACTGTAAAACCTCAATAAGACATAAGCTTTGGAGTGCAAAATATGTCTAGATTATGTTGACGACCATTCTCATGTTCTGTACCTATGGACATTGTGATGTCAAGACTTCCTTCCAGCCATGAGTCTGTGGGTTTCATATCTTCCTCTCTGAGAGGTTGTGATAAGGCTCCTAGTGTGTCAGCTTCTGTTTTCCATTGTCTCATTACTTACCCATTTTTCAAAGTGATGTGTGAGTTAGGCAAATTTTTATACAGCCGATAATTTCAACACAGGCTTGGCTAACACAATTTTCATTTTCAGGTCATTTTTGTTATAAAAAATTAGCCTGTGCTCTGAATATATCAATATTCCTCTAATTACAAAGATGCTGACGCATATGAAGAATGGCTTTGGACAAATTACCTGACCATGAAGCAGATTCTCAGCAGGCTGCAATGCAGGGTGTCCCATGTAGTGTCTACTCTAGCCATTACTAACTGCCAGTGAAATTGAAACCCAATTACGAGTTCTAAAGCCCAGGCAAGGTTCAGTCAGTGACTTTGTGAACCTTAAGCACTTGTAGAAAGCAGTTAATCATGTCTCATTTGACAGTGCAGACGTTTGAGTCCTGATTAAACTTTACCTACAGTGTATCCTTGGCTTGGACCCCATGTTACTAGCAGACCACTATTTGAACTCCAGAAATGTTGGTTCTGTCACTGTATTTCCTGACTGCCTTTTTAAAATAGCTAGTGTTTTAGAAAGAAGTTGAGCGATGATAACTGATCCTTTTTGTTCTTTCTGTTTGGTTAAAATCTCATGATTAAAACCTAATCTTGTGATGAAGGCATGCAAGAAATGGATATTATTCCTGAAACTTTTATGCCTCTATAACAAAGGATCTCACTACATTTTGCAAGGAAATGGGTTTTGCTTTCCATGTCAAAGTAACCTGTTGCACATACCACTATGTATAGTCACAGTAAAGCCAGGTATAGTCACAGTAAAGCCAGGTTTTGATGCAGACCAAAAGCCACCTAGGATATATGCTTTGAAGGATCATTCTTTAGTACTTGGAGCTCACCCTGTTATGGCTTGTGTTCTGTGACAAGGCTGGTGAAGTTTTCAGTTCTGACACCATTGTGGGAAGCCGTTGTGCAGACAGTGTGTTTTGTGAGTCAGAGAATGCCTCTATGCAAGTGACATGCACCTTTGGAGCTGCAGGGAGAACATGCATTGGCAAGTGAACACTGTTCATGGTTGTCAGTGTAGGTACATCTGTGCTATATTGCTGCTGCCAAGCTAAAGCTTTTGAGGTTGGCTGCACAAGATGCACGTGAACTCTTGTGCATGGTTCCTGTTGGTAACAGAGCTCCACTCCAACGTTTTTTTTCTGAAACTATATTTGTATTAATTTATGTTTGATTCTTAAAGTGATATCTGTAGAGGTCTTTGACTTAAAGTTCTGAAAAGCCAGAAGCTAACGAAATTAAAGGTTCCGAATGACTTTATTTTTCATTCACTAAAGCCAACTAAAAGAGAGTAAAAGTGCATTAAGTGAATATTTCAGCTGAGTGGTTAAGCTGTAGGAATGTTTTTGAAATCCAAATCTTTTGGATCCCGTTAAACCATCAGTGCCCTGTGTGTTCCCCATCCCTCTTATGCAAATACTGTAGTCTGTACATCTGGAAGTACATATGGCTGCCTACTTGCTGATAAGTGAAGTACTAGAATGCTTTTATTCTAGGACACTTTTTTTCAGTTAAGTAGAGATGATTTTAGTGGCTTTTGGTTTGTGCAAGCATTTCTTTTCATTTAAATTTGCCAAGTAGAAATGGTCACCTAGAAGGCAAAATTAATACACAACTTCCTAGGGTTTTTGGTACACATCTTAGACTTTTGTCTTTATTCCATTTTCCAACTTCAAATTATATTTCTCTCTACCTTCTAGGCTTCTATTTCCAGATCAGTCCCTATGCCACTGTCAAACATTTCAGTGCCAAAATCAACTGTTTCACGTGTGCCGTGTAATGTAGAAGGAATAAGCCCTGAACTGGAAAAAGTATTCATTAAGGAAAACAGTGGAAAAGAAGAAGTATCGAAGGTAAGCTTATATTAACATGTTTATAGTTGTTTTCCCTTTGTAATCTATAAGCATGGGAAGCCTTCCTTGTGGCTGAAATTAGCGATCATTTTCTTCAAAGAACTGTTTGAAAACATTGTTTGTGTTTTAGGGTGGTGTTTGGATTTTTTTGTTGTTTTTTCTTTTTTGTTTTTAAAGGGCTTCTGGCCAAATATACTTTTGTTCGGAATGCCCTTTCTGCGGCAAACTTAAAAGTTTTTGAATGAAAAGTAAGTGAAAATTTAGATTCTTCAGGCTACAGTAGTAAGTAATTAGAGACCAGGAGAGTAATTTGTTTGCCTTGTTTTGCATTCTTTTTCTTAGGCAATACTTGAAATTGCCTGTGCTATGCTCTGCTTTTTGGTTTTAATGCTTTTCTTCTATAAACTGAATGTGAACCATTTTACTTCCATGAAACCACTGCAGTACATCATGGGAGATCTCCATGTGGGAAATACTGATAAAAGAGCAGGCTCTGCTTATGTGGGAGAACTGGAGCATTGGAATTGTCATTGAGGAGCACTGCGGTGCTTAGATGACACTTAAAATGGGAAATACTTGGTTTACAGCTACAGTTCCCTCAGTAGCCAATAAAATTTTCTGCTGTGGAATAAACTACCATTTCTTCTAATGTTCTCTAAGATGTAGGTTATTTTCTTGTGAATGGTCATGTAATAACAGTTCAATGTGTAAGCCAAGGTGTAAAACTTCAGTCGGAGATTTAAGGTTCCAAAACCTGGTATTTGTAGTTCTTCATTTCAGCAGTAAACTTTAAAAGTTTTTGAGTAGTCTTGGCTTTTCCACAGACTTAGTTGTGTGGACAAAGCAGTCTTAAGAATTAAATACTGTAGTAGTAGAAGTTGTATGCAAAGTTTGCTAAGGCTGGCTCATCCCTTCAGGAAGGGGTGTGTGTTGTAACAGGGGAATAAGGTAAACAAGCACACAAACCGAAACAGAAACTCCAAATCAATAAACCTTGCTGCACCATGTCCAAAAGAGTATAAAAAGGTATGTACTTCAGTGCCACCATTGATGTTGCTTTGGCTAGAATTGTACTCTTCTACAGTTAGAGGACATTTCATTTATTATCAGACAAATTATCTTCGTAAACGTTGTCCTTGGGCTCTAACAGCTTATTGCTTGGGATGCAGTCTCCTAAGTTACTGAATGTACTGGCTCTGATCCAGCAAAACAGTTAAGCACATACTTAAGTGCATTGTTGGACTGAGGCCAGAGGTGCTCAGCAGTTTATGCAACCAAGGCAATAGTGAACCCTTCCTCCAAACATCTAGCTGGGGAAAGTCTTCAGACACAAAAGAAAGTCATAAATTAGACATTCCCCCTGAAGTCAAGTCCATCTTTGTGGGCAGAGGGTTGTTTCCTGCTATGTAACTGTTGATTTCTGTGAAGTCTAGTCTGATGAGACCTAAAGTGGCGCTCCTAGCACTGTCTTTGAGCTTACTAGATCTCATAGCTTGCTTACAGAAGATTATAACAAGAGTAATTTACTCAATCTTTCTGCTGGTGAACTTTCGCCTGGTACAAAAATTTAGTTTCTTTTTAGCCTGGAGGAGCTGGAGCAGCTAGGTTAAAGGTTAGGAGTTACTGAACAAAAGATACACCATAGGAAACTTTGTAAATTTGATTTCTGCCATTTTTCTTGCTGTATTTTTAGAAAGAATTTTAAAATGGCTGTCAAAGGTAGTTGTTTGCTGTGGGTGATGTGTGGAGGGTAAATTATTCTAAAGGCTTGATTATAAGATTAGTGTGTATCTAAATTTGCAGGTGGTTTCTTTTAACCTGTTTCCACGTTTACTTCACAATTTTAACAGTGCATGTTCAAACCTTAATGTTCATGTGAAGCGATCTATCCAGCTGCATAAAACACTTTATGCACTATTGGGAATCTGTATTCATTTGCCAGGGAAGGTTTGGGGAATAACATACAGCCTGCTATACACAGGGAGAAGAAATATTACCTGTATTTTAGGTGCAGCTCACTACCTAATTTTTATTTATTTTTTTCCTCTTCAAACGTGGGTACTATTACAGTAGCGTTCTGATTCCTTCCATTTCATTTCAGTAACCATGTTTGCGCTGTCCAAAGTAAAATAAAATGCATTTTAGTTCAGTTTTAAAGCTTTTAAAAATTTTAGCCCGTTGTTCCTAAATTTTTCCTATTAGTCTCTCATCTCTTCAGTATAAACTTGTGATTTTAATTTTTTTTTTCTTTACCTGTTTCTTAATTCATACATTGAAATTGGACTTGATGATATAGAGGACAAAAATAAGATTGAGGTTAAGTTTTGTGGATAGATTTATGGATAATACCTGAATTGCTTTTTTTAATTTAGCTCCCAGTTAAAAGGAGTAACCAGTGATACTTTCTTGACAGTTTCATACTTCATTGCTTAGTCTGCAGATATGCAAACTTCAGATATATAAACTTCAGATAAACAAAATTTAGTTTAGTTTTTAGGCTTTTTTCTTGGTTTTGTAGGGTATGATGTTACATACTTACTGCTCTTCTTTTTTGCTGACTTGAACTTTTGTAATCCTACTTTAAAAATGTAAAAATTGATTTAGAATGTCTTCTGACGTAGGATTTTTTTTATGCTGTTTTTTTCTTAATACTTTAATGATGAAATTGCAGAAGTACAATTAGTTATGAAAGGAAGAATAATCATTTGGGCATTAGTCTTGTTATTTTTGTGTTTCATAAAGATAGTTGATGATACAGTAATGTCATTATGTCATTACATTTTAATAATCGGCAATAAAGTTTAGAGGCATTGCGTTGTAAGTGGTCAAAATATGCCAAATATTTCATTTTTTTCAGTTTAGCCGTCTGTGTGTATATTTTTTTCATGTCATTCATCTTGCTTATGTAGCTGAAGGTGTTCTCCTTTTTTCTTTCTTTCGTAAAACTGACTTAAAGTTGGATGGTTTAAGTCACTTCTTAATCACCTCTTTCTCCTCAGGTTTATTAATAAACTTTAAATTCATTTTCTAATGGATTTACTCAGAGATCCTGGATATATTTTTCCTTCCTGTTTTATAGCTTGTTTACCAGCCTTCCAGGAAATTGTGGTGGCATTTCCATGTTCCCACCATAACTTGTAAGAGGGAATCAGCCTTTTTTGTGAAGTAGTGGCAGGCTTTTATTCTTTGTCTCCTTGTGACTCCACAATGCAAACATTGGAGACTTGGGTATAGTAAGGTGATGGTCTGACTGTAGGGAGTGGGGGGGTAAGAGGTGTTCCCTCTTGCAGAATATATTGCAAAATAGTAAAAAATGCCCCATAGCACTATGCAGACAAGTTCATGCATCTTCTATTCATTAAAAAACTCAGCCATCACCAGAACTGTCTTCTGAGTATACTGAAGTAATTAGAAATGAAGCTATCATGATGGACTATCACACAGTATAAGTAAAAAGATAAATGTGTTTGATGTCTAATGCTTCTAGAAATAGCAAGGTGGTTTTATGTTCTTATCAGAAAACTTAATCCTGTAATGAAGGACTTCTTCTAATTTGTACAGGTGCAGAGGATCCTCACATCTTCATATTCTTCATGTGAAAAGTCTGTTTTTTTCTAAGTGTTCCTTCCCGCTATACATTATGGTTTTTTGCACTTGCACCTTATCTAATACATTGGTGACTTCATTGATGCTAAAAGAAAGAAGCAGTTTCTTATGTCTGCCTTTGTGTTCCAGAGAACAGTTTTCAAATCAAAAGCATTGAATGCTTTGCTCTCAAGAAATTGTCTCCCAAATAGACATAAGGCTTGTTAAGAACAGATTATTTTTAAGTCTCCCATTGGTACATTATATCATAGCAGCATTCTTGATGCTACTAAGTAAGGGTGTTCTTGGTTTTTTTCCATTAGAAAGATTGATACTGAAAACAAAGCAGTGAATTTTAAGAGTGTACTGAGAAATGCATGCTCCTGTCAAATGACATCCTTGTCTCTAAGTTGGAGAGACATCAATTTGATAGGTGGACCACTTGGTGGATAAAGAACTGGCTGGATAGCCGCATGCAAAGAGTTGTGCTCAATGGTTCAATGTCCTGCTGAGGACCAGTAACGAGTGGTGTCCTTCAGGGATTGGTGTTGGGACCAATCTTGTTCAACATCTTTGTCGGTTACATAGACAGTGGGATTGAGTGCACCTTCAGCAAGTTTGCCGATGACATCAACCTGGGTGGTTCGATTGATGCATGGGAGGGAACGAATGCCATCCAGAGGGAAACTTGACATGCTTATGAGGTGGGCTGATGCCAACCTGATGAAGTTTAACCATGCCAACTGCAAGGTCCTACAGCTGGGTCGGAGCAATTCCAGGCGCAGCTCCAGGTTGGGCAGAAGTCCTGCAGAGAAGGACTTGGGGGTGTTGGTCGATGGAAAGATGAACATGAGGTGACAGTGTGCTCTTGCAGCCCAGAAAGCCAACTGTATCCTGGGCTGCATCTGAAGGAGCATGACCAGCAGGTCGAGGAAGGTGATCCTGCCCCTCTACTCTGCTCCCGTGAGACCTCACTTGGAGTATTGTGTGCAGTTCTGGTGTCCTCAACATAAAAAGGGCATGGAACTGTTGGAACAAGTCCAGAGGAGGGCCACGAAGATGATCAGGGGACTGGAGCACCTCATGTATGAAGATAGGCTGAGAAAGTTGGGTCTGTTCAGCCTGGAGAAGAGAAGACTGCATGGAGACCTCATAGCAGCCTTCCAGTTTCTGAAGGGGGCCTATAGGGATGCTGGGGAGGGACTCTTCATTAGGGACTGTAGTAAAAGGACAAGGGGAAATGGGTTCAAACTTAAACAGGGGAAGTTTAGATTGGATATGTGGAAGAAATTCTGTAGTGTAAGGGTGATGAGGCACTGGAATGGGTTGCTCAGGGAAGTTGTGAATGCTCCATTGCTGGTGGTGTTCAAGGGCAGGTTGGGCAGAGCCTTGGGTGATATGGTTTAGTGTGAGGTGTCCCTGCCCATGGCAGGGGGGTTGGAACTAGATGATCTTTCCAACCCTAGCTATTCTATGATTCTAAATTGAGCATTTCAATACCTTTGCAGGGAGATGAAGGTAGTATGTGGCTGTGCCATAGGACATACTGTCCCACAGGGGTTGGCAGGTTTCCTGTCAGAATGCATTTGGCATAAGTTTAATATATGACTGGACACTCGTGTAAAGAAACCCCAAAACTCAGCCTATAGAACACAGTAATTTCTAGTTGTTTTACATGCATTGAGCATTATGGAAACTAATAGCAGCTGTACCAAATTAGTTACCCTATTTCTTATGTTGTTAGGTTATGAGGATTTTTGTTTTTAGAATAGTTTAGGCATGACTCATGGTAAGTAACTCCTGAAGTATGTTTTTATGTTGATCAGGTTTAATACATAAAGTTTTTAAGTAGTGGAATCCTTCTAGTTGGCATTTTTCATGAAGATTTTGTACTTCTCAAAACTTTGATTTAATATTAAGGAAAGGATACCTACAGAAGCACAGTAATCTGAATTATTTGGTATTTTCTATGCCTTAAAATTTACTAGACTTGGAAAGAGTGATAAATATTTACCTTTTTCTACCTACTTGCATATATATTTAGAGGGATGTCTAAAAATACAGATGACTTTTTGTGCCTCACATTTTAATTCAGCAGAGGTTGAAATATGTGATTTGGGATATACTTCCTGACTGCATAAGACTGTGTTGTTCCTCCAGGTGTGGAAGAACATCTTTGTTATCCCAGAGTCTTTAATTACGTGATCCACTTACTGGTTTTTTCACTCTCTGGAATCTTTGCTTTACCTGTTACATAGAGCAGAGCATATGCATTTAATGAGCAGCTGTTTGGTGTTTTTGTTTTCTCCTCATTAGATATGTGTCCTAATGCTCACTTTGAAGTGAGAAATCTGAATTTCTTCCTGGGTTTTTGCTCCTATATATACGAGAGTGTCTGAAATTTTGTTCTGTTTTTATCACACCTGTGTAATAAGAAAGGTAATATTATCTACATTTTATGGATGTGAATTATGTACACTTTATCTACACTTTATTGTATAAACTCGTAACATAAAATAAGAATTATTATGTACACTTTATCTACACTTTATGGATGGAGAAACACAAATCCATCAGGCTTCAATAAATGTGATTCTTGAGTCACCTGGGAAACTGGATGCCATTTTAGGAATTTAAAGTGCAGCTCCCATGGTCTGCTGCATCTGTGGATGCTGAAGATTTTTGTACATCAGTCCTATATAGACTGGTCATCCAGAAGAAATACTATAGAAGAAAGACCTTGGTTCAGATGACTTCTTGGCACCTCATAGAATTTTTGTGGCAGACACAGAAGTGAAAATGCTGTTCTGCATGGCAGTTATTTTTTTGGTTGTGTTAATTATGAGAGTGTTTTCTTTCTACAATTTCAGTCTTGTTTTTGCATCTCACTGTGTAACAAATGATATAGTGCTTCAGGTCTACCTTGTGCATTGAATAAGTCATGGCCTGTTGGGGTTGATGAGAATAGCAACATGTAGTAATGTTGTAACGCATATGCAGTGACAATTGAGCTGTTGGCACAGACCACACAGCTGTATCCAGGCTTTTCCAGCATTTGCTGTAGCAACTGTAATGTTCTCTTTATAGTGTGTTTCTTTGCTCTTAATAGGAATGTGAAATGCTATTAACTGGAAGGCTCAGAAGTAAAGGATCTTCCTGCCTCTTTAGCTGCCTCTTTGTATAATATGTGGTAGTTTTTTGGATAGACTGTTGCTGAAAAGAGGAGAATGCAATTCTAAGCAAATAGGTTTTATGTTGTCCTCATCGTTAGCAAAAGTGTTGGGTTGAATTTTAGTCTCTGGAACAAGCTTTGGAATATATGGGGAAGAGGAAAGCAATGAAATAAAAATACTCACTTGAAGCGAGAAGGAGAAAGATGTTACTTTTCTGTAGCTAGAACGTTTAAGCTGTTCTCTATGGCTTGGATACAATCCTCACTGAAGTGAGGGAAGAAAAATTATATTTAAATCTCACAGGCTTTTTTTTCCCCTTCACTTTTAAACAAAACTGTAATTCTCATTTCATTTCTTACATTTAAAGCAGCTCTGTCTTTATGAAAAACTACTTTTCCATGGGGAAGGACAAGTAGAGCATGACAGTCTATTACTGTGAATATGTGAATATGAATGTCTACACAGTGTATTGGGGAATGGGATGCAGGATCACTCTGGCCAGTGCCAACTATGCCAGTACAAGCAGGCAGTGCTTACTAGCCTTGGTTCAAGACAAAACTTGTGAACCTTGTGGAAGCCTGTGCTTCATCTACTTAGTTGCCGTTTTGTCAGAGGTCACCTCCAGAACTGAAGAATGGAATGTAGAGGTTTGCTAGAGAATTACAACCTACTAGCAAAATTTGGATGATTTAATTTATAATTATAATTCAGTTGGTTGTTACAGCAATAGTGTGCCATTGCATTTGACATTTTTTCCTTTTATCCAAATGTGATCTTTGTCAGGGTACTTACTTTTCTTTCAATGTACTGGTGACCTTCATTGAAAATTACATTACAGAGTATAGAGATTGATTTATTGGGGAGGTTTGCTTTTTAAAACTAATATAAAAGCATACTGCTAGCATACGTTGAAGCACATTCTGGTGTTAACTTTCCATTAAGAGTGTATAGTTGGCTTGGAAAAGCTGCACATTGTCTCAGCATTCAGTGTAATTAATCTATGATGTGCTCATTGTACATTGCATTATTTTCTTGTGTAAAAGTTATTTCAAAAATGGTTTGTTTGCTGTTCTTCAGACCTTACCTCATTACTTCAGTTATGAGTTCTTCAGTCTCACATTGCTTAGTAGTTTGATATTTTCTCTGTAACCTGAATTGCTTGTTTCTCTTGCAGCCTTTGGATATCCCTGATGGTCGAAGGGCCCCGTTACCTGCTCACTATCGTAGTAGTAGTACACGAAGCATTGACACTCAGACTCCGTCTGTCCAGGAGCGCAGCAGCAGCTGCAGCAGTCATTCACCATGTGTCTCTCCCTTTTGCCCTCCTGAATCTCAGGATGGGAGTCCTTGCTCTACAGAAGATTTACTCTATGATCGTGATAAAGGTGAGAGTAGAATGACCTGCCTTTACCTATGGGAGGCATGTGGTGTCCTGCTTTACAACTACCTTCATTTTACTCATTACATCAGTTTTTATTTTTGTTTAATGGTTGTGGAGGGGTTGAGGATTTATCTTAAAATTGGTTTTGTTTGTTTACATATCTTTTTCCCTCTTGTTTGTGAAACTTCACAAACATCTTCCATAAATACGTCAGAGGAGCACAGCAAACAGTCTTAACTATTTATGAAGATTTTAGTATGAAGAATTCAGTCTGTAACATGTTTATGTTTAAAAAAAGGTTTCAAGAAGGCTTGTGGTAGACTGTATGTCTTCATCATGGGTGAGTTACTTGCTGATCAAAATGGTGATGAAGTAATTTTTGGACTGCTTTTTAAAGTACTCTGCTTCTGAACTCTTACATTCCACTTGAAACTATTTGGTGAGACGTTCAGATATGAGGTTGGACAATCTGATGGGGAATAATTACTTGTCTGTGTATGTTGCATAACAACCCAAAATTTCTTAATTTATGTGTTTATATGTCAATATCTTGTGCCTTTTTTTTTCCTCAGAGTCTGTAAAATGTCGTTTGGTTTTGTACAGGGAGTAAACTGGAGCTTACATGTTCTGACACAACATGTAGTGTGAAAATACAGGCACCAGTGAAAGAAGACTTGATTTTTTGAACAACTGTCCTTGAGCTTCTCGACAGCTAGTTGGAAACACAGGCTTTAGTTTGGAGGAATGCAGGATTTGTGTAAAGCATGCAAGCTAAGAGTAGTAAGTTTCACAGAGAAAACAGGATTTTAAAGTCTAATTTAGATTTACAAATGAGCTAAAGACAGCAGTATATTGGGGCTGTAAGTAAGGCTAAGCTTTTTCTGCAAGTACTGTCTGCTTAATAATTCTTAAAGTAACTTGGGAATAAGATTGGGGTAGGCACTGGGAGAAGTACTTGGTTTCTGAAAAGTTTTGCTTTCCCATCTTGGGTTTAAAAGGAAGTAGTGGAAAACAAATCCACCTGCTCAAGTCCTGGATTGGGGGTGGCTTGTGTAAGTTAACCACATCAAAGCAAAAGTCATAACTCAACATGATAGTTGGCCAAGCTCCAAAAATAAGAGTGGTATCAGCCCCCCCCCCCCCCATTTCTCTTTCGTATAGTATGCGTGTGAATTGTGACGTATTGTCTTGACTGAATCACTATAGAGATATCCACTAAGGTGTTAGCATACAAGGA